>JAKTQU010000040.1:0-137346 GCA_030579395.1 Aciculoconidium aculeatum
CTCTTTCTACTCTACCATCGGACACCCAACCAACTCTAATCTTTCCACACCAAACTCCAACTTCTCCAGTCCAATTAAAGCCTCTAATTTCACCAACAACAAAAGAAAATACGTAGCTTCCTCCGACCCAGAGATCTCCTCTCCTTCCAAAATTCCCAGAACTGTTCCTACCGAAACTTCCAGAATTGTTTCTAGCATCAAAATTGGAAAGGAAAGGAGACAAAGGTCAATAACACCAAGAACTTTCCGAAAGGAAAACTACGTTCATGCTACTACTTGTACTCACTGCAGCTCAGATATCAAAAATTGCTCCTTCACTTGCAAACTGGAAATTGAAGCACGCATCGCTGCTGCTCCTTTCCAAGTTCGCTTGCAATATCCAGAGAACTTTTCTTCTTCTCTCTCTGAGCTGCAACTTGAAACACTTGAACTGCTTGTTCGAGACCCTATACCCGGTCAACCAGTTCCTTCCTCTACTGTTAGCAGAATCAGGTACAGCAGAGACGTTGAGCACTTCCAGAACTTGAACATTCCCAATGTCGAGTTCTACAAGAACGAGGCCGTTTCTGATTCCAGTCCATACTCTTGTGAAATCTTCCGGGTCCAACTCGACCAACAGGGGAACCACATCAACCACACCAAGCACGGATTGTGTCCCTACTGTCCAAACTCCAAGTTCTACCAGATGAAGGACTCAAGCTATGGTCTGCATCTTTACTTGCACCATGGAATAAGATCCGATAGTCTGTTGGTACCAAGTCCTTCTTTTGCAGGTACTTATAGAAAGTCTTTCCAAGGTAGGAAAAGCGATACAATCAAGCCCTGTGTTGTTTGCCCAGAATGCTGTGAATTGATTGAGTTTGGCTGTAACAAGCAGACCAAGGATAATTCTCCATTGACTAGTTACTTTAGACACCACAGGAGTGCTCATGGGGTAAAGAAGAACAAGAAGTGAGTGAAAAGGGGTCTACTTAGAGATGTTTGTCGGTATTTCTGATGATTTATGAAGGTTTAGGGGTTTAGGGGTTGTGCATTGTGAGATTTTTTTTGGGTTCTCTCTTTTGGGAGTACTCTTTTTTTTGTTTTTATACTCTCTAAATTTTATGTTTTTTTTTTCTTATTATGTGTAGGCTAACTAGTGTTGAGAGGAATATGTAAACGCCGTTTATGAAGATCTCTTTGAAATTTAAATCTGGGAGAATGTTTTGTTTCGTGTAGTAGACTTCGTGGAAGTAGACTTATCAAGAAGAGTTAATAGAAGCGGGAATACGCAACGTATTTATATTGCTCTTGCCTATGTATATGGATAGATAGTTGTGATATCAGATTTTCTGTCATATGTATAAAATATTAATTTGATTATTCAATCTTGTAAAGTTGCAGTTGGGCTGGAGTGATTTCTGCAAATAAATCGAATACAGGAAAAAAATTCAACCCAATATACTTAGATTCACGTTCAAATTATATCTCTTTATACTAGTCTTACACCGCTTGTGACAGGTACTGTTGCGATTGCTTTCTCTAACAGATCAATTCTCTTCTCATAGTTATGGTGAAACAATAATCAATAAACACACAGTTGCATTTATTATACGGGTAACTCTTACCTGTTTATTGTAAGTTCTTCCAGAATATGTCGAAATTCGTTCAAGTTTACTTACTTGAGAATCTGTAGCTCTCACATTCTCGTTCACTTTCCAGATTAAACATAGACTCTACAGTGAATGCCATTTGTTTTCTTCGAAAAATCAACCACGCTTTTAAATTCTTTAATTGTAGGCTGATTACTTGATAAGCAGTTTACAAGCTGATATTCAAAATTGGCGATCTACACTGAAGAGTACCAAGTTTTATTTTTACAGTTTCAGGGAAGCTCCTATAATAATCTCTCTTATTACTCTTACATCAGCTCTAAACCATCAATCTGGTTATAGTTCATGATCAATATTATCTACAATGCCAATTTCTATTTTAGCTGAATTATTTAACTTCATTGGAATTGAAAACTTCTCATGCCTCAAAAATCAAGTTCCAATTCAAACTTCCTTCCATTTCTTCATATCCATTGGAGATCTTTCTTCCAAGGTTCATGATAAATCCGAAGCTTCTATGTTGCAGCCATATCTTTTATTTTTGTACAAGTTTGCCAAAAAAAATTCATGTTTTTTTATCAACATATCATATATTTTACTTAAACAACTATAAAATATACGTTTCTAACACTAACAAGGGTGAAAATGTCTACATCTCATGGAGTCGTGCTTTTATGGGGATTTTCCCGTTCTTCCAATCCTTGTGTATATTTTATAAAAATTCGTACATAATTCAAAAATATTCATATATAGTAGATTAAAAGTTGAAATAACAAAAACAGTAAGTAATTCTATTCCATTCCAATAAACTGGATTTTTATATTGTACTTCCTTAACATATACTATTCTTATTACATCACTGTGTAACACCAAAATGCATATATAATCCGACTATAAATAATTTCACTTTCTCATCCATACATGAACGTGCTTCCATATATTGAAAATGTCCATAGGAAATATGGGGTGTGATTCTCTCCAACTTGCAAGCAACAAAATGCCGATTCCTTGCGCTTGTTTAAAAAATACTCAAACATGTGGAACCTTTGGTTTTGACCACGATGACCATCGTGTATGTTTCTGCCAGCATGTTGGCCATTTGGTTGAAATCTTTCAAAGGATATAAGTTTGATAGTTTACACATTGAAGAACCAATTGACATATGTACGTTTATACAGATTATCTTGGGATTCTCCGTTGTCTTAAACGGATTGGAATCTGTTTGTTCTAATATGGGTTGACTGGGGATTTTGAAATGTATAAGGAAAATGTAGTAATGTAATGAGTAATTGTTATTGAAGTAGTAGAATCAGAATCTTATTCAGCTATTCTAATAGAAAAGTAACATGCTACCAAACCAAACCCAACTAGCAAATAGAAGGTTTGAGCGAATCTGCTAAATCTGAAACCTCTTAAATCTTTAAAAACTAGTTGATTTGGAGAATTTACTAAAAACATGAAGTGTACATTAATTAAAAGTCAAACATATACTTTATAGCTTTGTATTTCCACGGAGTACCATATCTTAGAACATATACAAAGATGTAGTAACAACATTCTACTTATACTTTATTTATCATTTCTCATCATGCTTATTTCATTCTAATTATCATTTCTCATTCACTTAAACTTCTAGTTATCATTCCTTTTCATCAATTTCTATCAATTCAATTTCATTCTTAATTCGATATTACCTTATAGGCGCTTGCTGTAAAAAGAAGTAGGCTCTGGCCACAGTCAACCAAATGTTCCTGTGAGCCAAAAGGTAACTTCTTCCAGAGATATACTGTTTTTCAAAGCGCCAATGATCTTTTCGGTTGGTTTCTTCATTTTAAGTCTTTCTTTATTGGTAACACATGTTGTAGCTCCTATAGCTGTCAACTACTTTGTATTGGAGTCTGAATCTCAAAGAACGTTTATGGTTGTGATTCCTGTGTTGATTCTGGTCAATTTTTTACTGGAAAAAAATACAATGAAGTGTTAAAAGAGTAGATCTTGTTATAACTAGAATCTTTTACTTTGTAATATTAATTTAGACTCTTTAATTGGTATCCATATAATTTCATACCTATATCCATATTTCACATCTTTCACATTTCTTTGTGTTTTTCCCTTGGCAACAGATCTACTCAACACCGAGGTATAACCTATTCTTAGGAGAATTCGTAGCTCATTCGCCACAGAAGAAGCTTAAGCATATATAATTGTAATTTTTGGGTTCATAACACCACACTGGGATTATCTCCATACCGAGAATCTGTACCAGCCCGAGAACTAGACGTAATCCTGAGCCTATGTCCGAAAAGGATAGTAGTCGAAGCACACTAACAGTCTTTATACCTCTTTTCCCAAATTTCTACCACCTTCCTGAGTCTCTACTTCCTGGCTACAGGGTCTCGGCCCGGTTGTTCTTTTTAGAACGTGTGTTGTTGCCGTTCCCAACTAGTACACGATTGTCTGATTTGCCACCGAAATTGCCACCACGGAGATTAGAAATCCGCAAATTTCGAGTACCAGCAAGAGTACTAGCGAATTAAATGTACCGTAATATGAGGAATACTAGTAGATGAGTACTGTAGCCTGAAGAAGCAAATGGACATTCCCAGTAGCAATTTCTCCCAGAAATCAGCGTTTTTCCAGCTCGCCCAGAACTACAAGAACCTATCCACGGCTTTATCTTGAAAATTTAGACAGCTATGCATTGCTCAAAATCTGGAATGGCTGCAACCGTATAGCGCCTCTTGAAACAACAACATTACAGTAAAAATTTTGCAGGTTTTCACAGCATATAAAGCAGGCCAAACATCTCTGTAATTCTCTTCTCTACTACATACAATGAAATTGACCGAGTTTGTTCGCCAGAGCTTCTGGGGTAGACTTCTCTACCACTTGTCAAAACATAAGTTGTTTAGTTTCAAAGAGGAAGCGCCAGGGTACATTTTCCCTGAAAAGTATTTGGATGAGTACAATTCTCAAGACGAAGGGGAATCCAAGACTGGATTGAATGACTCCAGTGCTCCAGTAACCCCTATTTTGGTGGACTGGGATGGCGACGAGGACCCTGAGAACCCATACAACTGGCCATTCAAGTATAAGATCTTCATGATTTCGCAAATTGCTATCTTAACAGCTTCAGTCTACATGGGTGCAGCCATCTACACTCCTGGGATTGATGAGATCATGGAGGAGTTTGGGGTCTCACAAACAGTAGGGACATTGCCCTTGTCGTTATTTGTGTTTGGGTACGGCGCAGGCCCCATGGTGTGGTCTCCTCTCAGCGAGAACGCGGCCGTGGGACGTACTTCCATCTATCTTATCACGCTTTTCATCTTCTTTATTCTTCAGATCCCCACTGCCCTTGTTAAAAACATGGCAGGGTTATGCGTTTTGCGGTTTTTGGCCGGCTTCTTCGCCTCGCCCTGTTTGGCTACTGGTGGGGCCACTGTTGGAGATATTATCACCATTCCATATTCCCCCGTGGGAATAGCCGCCTGGGCAGTTTCTGGTGTGTGTGGACCCAGTTTAGGGCCCTTGATTGGCTCAGCACTTACGGTTGCAGGAGGTTGGAGATGGACGTTTTGGTTTCTTGCCATGGCCAGCGGTGCTTGTTTGGTCAGCTTGACATTTTTCTTGCCTGAGACCTATGGTAAGACCATTTTGCTTAGAAAGGCCAGAAGATTGAGAGCACTCACGGGGAACCTCAACATCACCACCCAGGCCGAGTTGGATAATTCCCAGATGACTATCCATGCGCTAGCTGTGGAAACCTTGTACCGGCCGTTTGAAATTTCTATCCTTGAACCCGTTGTGTTGCTTATTAACCTCTACAGTGCTTTGGTGTATTCGGTGATGTATCTCTGGTTCGAGGCGTTTCCTATCGTATTCATCGGTGTCTACAAATTCACCTTGGTTGAGATGGGAGTGTCTTATGTGTCTGTGATGATTGGAATTGTTATAGGAGCAGCCAGTTATATTGTCATTGTCAAAAGGATCTTCACAGACAAGATGTTGAACAACCAGGAAGTGGTTCCCGAAGTGTTTCTCCCCTCTTCCATCTTTGGTAGTTGTCTCATGCCCATTGGGATCTTCATGTTTGCCTTTACCTCGACCAAGGAGATCCACTGGATAGCACCCATGTTTGGAGCTGGTATTTTCTCTCTTGGGTCGTTCTATATTTTCCAGACCTTGTTTAACTACTTGGGCATGTCATTCTGGAGATACTTGGCTTCGGTATTCGCAGGAAATGCTCTCTTCCGGTCTATAATTGCCGGGGTTTTCCCCTTGTTTGGGCATCTCATGTTCAAAAACTTGGCCACCAAAAAGTACCCGGTGGCATGGGGCTCTGCTATTTTGGGATTCATCTCGGTAGTAGCAATTTTGATTCCCGTGTTGTTTTACTTGAACGGTCCAAAGTTGCGTGCCAGATCCAAGTACTCCGGTGCTGGTTAGATGCATTTACTCAGTTTTACAGTGGAATAGGCGAAGAAGTGTCTTGGAAGAATAATCCAGACTCGGGAGATCGATCGGCTAGTTGCTGGTTATGTTTGATTCTGGTCATCTAGGCGATGAACCATCTGTATTTCTATTATAGAATCATTGTTTTCTGAGTCTTGATTGTAGTTCTGGAGTTTTGCATTTTATTTAAATGAGTTTGAGTATTTATTGGCTGAGTAATTATTAGCTGAGTAATTATTTTTATAAGCTTCATATTTATTCAGAAACTTGGTATTAATTCAGAAACTTGATAGTTATTCAGAGGCCTGATATTTATTCTTTCATATCTAGATAAGCTCGCTTCTCGAAGAATAACCAAGCTATGAAGAATACATCAAGCTACGAAAGAATAAACAATTCAAGCTACGTAACAATAAATAATCCAAGCTATGAAGTAATAGCTACTTGTTTCATTCCTAGATACAAAAAAGTATCAACTTTAAACTGAAAGTTTATCAAGCAGATTCATAAACCGAAAGTGCCACGGAACTTCATAAACCAACTTTACATCACCTGAACAGCTGAAGAACTGAGGAAACCGCAGGTTTGTGAAGCTTGGTTCGTGATACTTGATTTGAGACTGACTTATTAGAGACTTAGATTTTGGTGAATTAAGCTGAAACTCTGACATTCTTGGTAGTTTTCAGAATTTCTAGCAGAATTAAACTCTGGTGTCTCTCATAAACAGAAAACTGCACTCCTGCGCTTATCAAAATACTCCACCATTTCTCTTTTCAATCGACAGAGTATTGAATGGACTATAATTCTCCCATGCACCTTTTACTAGGCAACAATCTTTCAATATTGGAAAGTTGTTATGGGAGAAACTACACGAGGTCGAAACTACACACGAAAAACACTTGAGCTTCAAATACATAGACCTACAGACCATCACAATTTGAAGCTGTAATCGACAATTCAAAGGTTTTCTGTTGCTGAAGAGAATTTTATTGTTGGCCCGTGCCAAGCTGGAGCAACAAGGACTGGGATACGGAAAGCCCCATATATGCACGCCGTCATGAGACAGATATTTTATCATCTGTAGTGTTAGGAATGAATACTTTATGACCGGTAAATTTGGCACTTTATTTGAAAGGAAAGTAGATTGAAAATCCTTGTCCGTATTGGAGAAGCAGAAAGTAAAGATTCTATACCGTCACATATACAATAGATACAAATGTTGATATATGATATTTTGATAAAAAGAGAACAGATAACAACTCCCAATTTCGGGTATTATGCCTCTTTTGAAATTACTTCTAACAATAGTAACTTTGGCTCTAGCAAGAATGCAGGCATTGTTGGATATTAGGTCCTTCTATCAAGAACATTCCAGCCTAGCGATTTAAGCTGATAACGTTTCTGGATTTCCAATTTCAGGTTGATAGTTTTTTTAACTCAACGATATATTTAAGTGCACTTGTACAAAATTATATGTTATAGCATAAAATTGAGTGTTTTATATCACATTATATTATGAAAGTGCATAGCTGTTTATTCAGCAAGTAGTTCCCATATTAAATCATCTACTGAGGTAGGAAGTATAGTACCTAGTATCCCAACCGAACCTTGGTGACTCTTTTAGAATCTGACTCTTTTAAAATATATCTCAATGTAACCATACTATTCAGCTTATCTTTACAGTCGTATATCAAATTTGCCTTCATACATTTGTTTTTAATTTGGCTGCAAAAACAAACGTTGCTTGACAAAATCGTTTTCTTTAATATAGACGAATTCAATGTGATCATTTTTAAGTGTTTCTTATTTTACTTTGTAGGATTATCTCTATAGGTAATGTCTAGAGTCTACTAATGAGCCAGTAAACCCAACTTGATTAAAGAATCAATTTACCTTACCTTCTCTTAGCATCAGCTCATCTACTTTACCTTTGCATTTTATACCATCATTCTGTCGACTAGAAAAGGAACGATGATCCCTTTACATCATACTCCTTTGGATACTTTGCTCTGGGTGCGTACAAGTGGCTGTCTGAAAAGTCCCATATACTTTCTTGTTTATGGTGACAGTCTTGATTTTTTAAGCTGATAAAGTTTCATTTGATGCTTAATATGGCTTCAACATTGTACCTGGTGGCCATAATTTCCTATTTAGGACAGAATCAACGCACCTGTTTAATACAAGTTGCAGAACTACCACCTCTCCTAAGAGGTTGTCATGGTAATTGGAGCTGTATTGTTTACAGCCAGTCCTGAGTGCAGGCTACTTCCTTCCTATTAAGTACATCTACGAGTCTTATTGTTTAGCAGGTTCTGTGGGGATTTTTCACTGGTCATTCCCAATATTGTTAATTTGAGTATATTTGGTATTCTTCCTCCAGTATATGAATTAGATAGACTAGTAGTTTAAATGTACTAGGTGGACAATAGTTTATTGAAATTAAGATATCACAGAAATGTCAGTAAAGTATTATAGGCATAAGCTCTATATCAAGGAGCGGGATCAAAAAAAAAAAAACCTTCAATTCCATCAAATAAAGCACGAAATGAATAGTAAACTTAAAAGTAACTGTATAGGGGAAGGACATAGAGATTTCTAATGCACTATCAGGTATTTCTTAGATAGACTTAACTCAAAGAAAGGTGGTTTCAAGTCACGTTTACCGCTTTATCTATCTTTGAAATTGCCTATATCTAATGAGCGATTTCTCAGAAAGAAAAGTACTTGGGAAACCAAGGATACTACTCCAAGTGACCCACTTTGTACTTACTCAACAGAATTAGCTAAGCCATCTTAGATTATGGGCTATCAATTATTAGGAATATTGTTAGTTATAGTTGTAATTCTTTTTAATTTAAACTGCATCAACAGCCAGATCTCTTTATGAAGCTGTGAAATATTAGCAGAAAAAGTATTTGTTCTCATTAATACATCTCCAAGAACTTCTGATTTTAGCGCTAGTTCTTCTTTCTTACTCTGAACTCTTGGAACTATCAATCCTTTTACACCATGAGCATACTCACGAGAATCGACCCAGTGTAACCTAGCCATGCGACTCACTTTCAACAACCAATCGTAAATATCCTGGAGAAGACCCACATAAATCCCGATTATTTCATCAAGAAAGACCAATGAAGCTTTCAGTAATTTTGGCGCATTAACCTGGTGCATTTTCTCTTCTTTATAAACAACTCGAATGCTTCCAAATAATTTTTCAATTTCCGTAACACGATTCAGAATTACATAGAAAACACGATTCATTTCGTTCAATGCGTTATTGGTAAGATTTAGCGATGTATCCTGTAAATCTTTATGGATTGTATCGATAAAGTCGAGAAGATCTTGGCTCATATATACGGCTTTAGGAGGTTTAGCATTTTTGGGATTGCTAGGAGTAGATTTGAGAGTATTAGGAGTTTTTAAAGTTTTGATAAACTTGACGGGTATCTTGATTTTTTGTTTTATAACTTTTCTGTGGGAAGGCATATTCAAAAGATGTGAATTTTCTGGTAGTAGGAGTAAAGTATTTATCAATTTTATTTACTATAAATGAAATGTTTATGACCGATTTTCTTCATATACTAAAATGTGTAAGTGCATTTGTTTCAGGTTGAAAACACAAAAGTGAATTTCAACCAATTTAGTGTAGCAGAGTTTTTATACAGTACATATTGTGGATTGTTTATGAGAATCTTCCATTTGTATGTTCTAGGTGACAGTTGGAGACTACACGGACTCATATGTATTGGACAAACAGATTAAGGAGCACTTAAGTTTTTATAATCCCACTTGTACTCAATTTCGTACATCTGATTTACGAGTTCATGGTGCTCTTATCGTATCAGCATAACTTCAATCTTGTATATATTCAGTGGATTCTCTTCATATCAAATAGTTGCTTGTGATCTTACATTTCAATTCCCAACGGATTTCAATGATATTATTTTACAGATAAAACAAATTAAGGTTTAGATACGCAGGTCATGTTTTGTGTGATAAGCCCTTCTAATTATAATTGAGTATATTGGAAGTTTGAGGAAAAATACATGATATAACAACATGATTTACTATCTGAAATATCATCATTTAACACACTCCAGAAATACATAAAGTGGGAAATTTGTTGGTTCAGTAAAACAAAACTCTTATACATCTTAGTTGTACACGGTAACCCTAGCACTTGGCACTTAGTATCTTAGAGTCCTTCTAGACTGTATTCAAAAGGAGAGTTTTTGTCGACGGACAGCAGTAGACTGTGTATTGTTGACAGATATTGGAGAATTAAATGTGGTTCTCTAGTGGTTTTTGTAAGAGGGGAATTTATTTTTGTCGTCCAATTAGAATGCATTAGGTCAGGTGTAGTGAGTTAATGAGCAGGTTTAATGTTTCAACTATTAATGCAATTGAGTTCTGATCCATGTTAAACCCCCTTTGATTCGTAGTACTTCCATTTGGTACATGTGTACCTTGAAAATCTTTTTCTTATGATACGTTAAGTATGGAAATGCTCCGAAAATTCGGATATTCTGCCACTAATTTAGAAACAGTCTATTGTTTCTAGAAGGGCAGTCTCCTTTTCAAATCCCCAACAATTATGCATACTCCTGATTCATCTTTGGAAGATATCTCGAAAATCCGTAACTTCGTATTTGCGCTCTCTACTCTTGCTGAAATTCTCTTGTTATCTCTAGTAGGTCACCCAGGTGGAAAATCCTTTTTGAGATTGCGTTTCTGAATGCATTTATATTTTTTATACGAACAATGGGATCTCAATTTGCATGAATGTTTAGTTAACTTTAGTGGAGGAAGTGTGGAGTCTGGATATGCAATACATTCTAGGAAATGTTTTAATGAGTAGGTATGGACGTGGAGACTATTTTGGATGACTAGAAGCGCCTGAGTATACTAGAAACTCCTGAAGATGTGCAATAATTGACAGCTTCTATTGTCAGATCCGAGGGAACTGTATTTCTCGGAGTTGCAACAAAGAGATTAACATAAAGAGTTTAATTTTTTTTAGTTGAAATTAATAACAGGGGTCGGTATATTCTAGTAGAAAAGTAAAAAAAATGGTAGAGTTCGTTTCAGTAGTCACTTAGCACAATTACTTTCCTTGAAAAGTAAGATGTTCTCACCGAAAAAGATATAAATGCTGGTTATCTTTAATTTATGTACTGCTAAGTCAATATTCTTCATTTTGCCCTACAATACTAAGAGTCCGGCTGATTTATCTTCTTACTTTCTGTAGCCATTTTGCACGTTGTATTGTATAAGAATATATCATGACATTATAATGGTGGTGCTAACACTCAGAACAGAATTAATACCCACAAATAACTTATAAGTCCCAAATAACCATCGGAGCGATATTTAAATTTAAGATATTACTACTTTCGAAGTGATATGGCTGGTTTTTTGATGGTCTTTCTCTTTATTTTTAAACATGCAATTGGTTTATATATATATATAAGACATATTTTCTACAATCAAGATTGGAAAAAATTACAAAACCGTTGGAGTTTGAAATCTACATTGTTCAATTCTACATAACAATTTATTTCTTTAAAACAAGAAATCATCAATTCAAATTCAAAATGTATAAAAAAAGTCAGCCCCTACTCAGGTAACCCTGAAGGGTAAAATGGCAATACCAATCGGATCATTTTATGGGGGTGGGAGCGACAACTTATGAGACTTTGCTTTCTTTGCTGAGTCCTTATTGGCTTTTTCTTGGACAATGTTTTTAAATTTGTCAACGTTTTCAACTTTAGCAGCGGCTGCTTGTGGGGTGTATTGAGTTGAGGACATTGTTGCCTGTTTTGATGGAGTAATAAAGAATTGAAAAATCATCTTCCCTGATATTCAATTTATAGTCTTGTGGTAGAGCTTGCGGTATGAGAGGAATGAATATGAATTGAGCCAAATAGATGAGGTATAATTCTTGAACAATGGAGGATGAATGATCAGATCATTTTAGTTAAGTGCTGATGAAACAATCCAATGATCCAGCTCCTCTTAAGGTATTTTTCTATTGAAACAATGTATATCTGGGCTCTCTCGTATTTAAGAAATTTTCTATCTTGCATACTTCCGAAAGTTCTACTCATCCATTGGAGACGTCTCCTGAAATTCTGTAGCTTCGTAGCTCTCAATTTGGTACTTGTTTTCTTACCAGTTTAATACCGACTCCTCTTTTCAGCATATATTATTATTAACCATTTTATATCTTACAAAAGTGACTGAATCATACACCTCAAATGCTGTCTGTATGGTCATATTTTCTTTTAAACAAATAGATCTAGATATACATAAAACTAAGGTTTAAAAAAAGAGTGGCGGAATTCAACAAGAATCGGATTCTCCAAAAAATTATGAATTCTTAAAAACTTAAGAAGTTCTTCGCATCCTTATGAAGTTCTTTTAAACAAATAGATCTAGATATACATAAAACTAAGGTTTAAAAAAAGAGTGGCGGAATTCAACAAGAATCGGATTCTCCAAAAAATTATGAATTCTTAAAAACTTAAGAAGTTCTTCGCATCCTTATGAAGTTCTTTTAAACAAATAGATCTAGATATACATAAAACTAAGGTTTAAAAAAAGAGTGGCGGAATTCAACAAGAATCGGATTCTCCAAAAAATTATGAATTCTTAAAAACTTAAGAAGTTCTTCGCATCCTTATGAAGTTCTTTTAAAAAATTATGGATTTCTTCAATTGCTCAAGTAGGGGAAAACCTGTTTCTAGTTCACCTTGACATTACAGGTTCCTTCAATATCCATATCGAGGCGGAAGGTCAAAGTGTCTAGGGAATTCTTTAGCACAAAACTGACTCTCTAGATAGATGCTCTCTTAATATTAATATTAGTCTTCATATCTATCTCGAATGGGAAATAATCCTACAAACACATCCCTAAATTTTGTATAGACACTAATACATCTGTGGATCTACTTTGTATTTCAAGAGTCATATTTGGTCTATATAGATCAGTCGAAAGAGTATTTCGTGCATAAATTGAAGATCTGAGTTCCAATCGAAGTGTTGACAACTTAATACAGATTATACAAAGTATTCCTCCAAAGAAGAGACCAGGCCAACAAAAAGCACAATTAGTAATGATACTTCTAGTTTTAGTAATCAATAAACCTAGATTGTCCTTCCATATTTAAGAACATGTTATATGGGAGCTTTTTTTAAATCAATGATATGTATTTAAGTATAATTATACAAATCAATATATTTGTTAGGCTACTCATGTAGAAGATATGGGTATATATTACTAGTGTATATTAGACTGAGGAAGTAAGCTATAGAAGGCTAACATGGGGACTATATATAGTACCCAGACGAGGCTTAGCAGGAACGTAGAGATGAGCTCTAGCAGTTGACAATGTAACTAAGGATAATACTATGCAGGATAGGTATAGACCCCTAACAATATTATAGCATGAAATTAATATGACATTGACATCTATTTTTTAACTCAATACGTGTATTGATTCTGGTAATGAGATTTCAAATATTTTTTAATTTTTGCACAAAATATGTAGTTGTACAATAATATATAGATTTGTATAGTTATACTTAAATATATAACATTGAGTTAAAAAAAAAATAGAGAATTTTCAAAATTTAATCTTCACAAATGCTGGCTCGAAATGACCCAAATGGCAGTAATATTTAGATGCTATTATTTTGAGTTCGATTATTTACATACTCTCCAAAATCCCCCCTGGTTTTGGGGGACTAACAACGACTATTCAAATAAGATTGTATTACATGGACTAGTGTAATTCAGCAAGAGAATAGTAGTTTTGATGATAAAAGGAGCTCTCATTTATGCATTAAACTAGCCACTCATGTATATAAATTAAGTTCATGGAGTCGACGCTCCTTTCTTCTGTAGCAGTGTGATTTGTGTATTCTCCAGTGCCTGCTTTTACACATTCGAAAGAGTGTTTCGAGGTGTATATTAATATTAGAAAGTTGACTCGTATTAAGTGAAAACTCTAGCTGAAGTGGAACATCCCCACAGATACCATAAATAACATAAAATATCATCCAATGAGGCCTTGCTTGTCAGATCGTAGATTCCTTTATCTTGAGAGCAAAATCAAGCTACGTGTCTAAAAATCCTTAATCTTTAAAAAAAGAGAAAAAACAAGGCACAACTCGTTCGTTAGCATACTATCAGCATTTAACTGTGTCATCAGGCGACTAAAAATGAAAGTTATTTGAACGCATAAGGTTGCAAATTTCCTAAAAAAAACTTTCTTTGTAGAAATTTCAACCAATAGCAATCCTTCTCCACATGCCTGGTGCGCATCACAAAATTTCACTGCTTCAACAGCACCACCAAGACGTAAATAATATACAAAGGAGTAACTGTCTTGCTACTCTGGTCTATACAATCACAGCCCCTCTCGCAAAAATCTCCAATACCCTCCACCAGCACCCAAACCCACACAATAAAAGTACTCAGATTATGTTTTTGGTTCCTTTCTAGGAATTTAGCTCACTTCAGTGATGATGTTCCCGTTGCATACTTTCCTCATCAAGGGCAAAGCGCTCGAGAAGGTGGTCGTTGCAACTCCTGATAATTTCTCAAAACCCAGAGCGGAGCACTTCATGACCGGAATCTGGAAGAGTTAGAAAGACTATAGTAGTGATGTTTGAAGAAAGACAGGTATTCAAGAGCTATTTGAGTAACTTTAGGAGAAACAAAGGATTTTATGGATCACTTCGCAAAAAATTTCGAACTAGTGTAGTTATAGTTTTCTCTTTGGCTGCAAATCTTACTGTTTTTTATATTGTGACATCTTGTTGTCCCACATGGTTTCTCATACCATGACATCTCATTTACTATTTGGAAACCAACTCAAAAATTTGCAAATCTTTGAACACCAAAGGCATATATATTGGGGTATCTGATCCATTAGCATAAACCAAAGTCTCCCCTGCCAGTAAGAAAAGTACCAACTTTCCAGATTCATTAAGAAGATCAACCGCAATACCAAATCCTTCGCTTTCCCTGAATTCTAGTATACTCCATTTTTGTTTGAACAAAGGATGTATAGATCCGAGGGATCCGAGGTACCGATAGATGTTGTCAAACAATTCAAGTTCACGATCAGTTTCTTTCTTTAGCAAATTCATCTTATTATGTGTAGTCTCACACAGGTCCTGTACGAGAGAACCTTCAAGCAAAAACCTCTGACATGTTACATTAATGACAGGATTTGCAAAAAGACCGAAGGGAAAACCTTTGTTGTAGCCCTGGACTGTCAAGAATTTGGTCGTCATATTCGAGATTTTCATATTTCTAAAGCACTTAGAAGAAAGGAATAAGTGTGTTAAGCTTGGAATCAGACAGGAGTTCTCAAACCCCTTCAACGAGCTGCAGTGTATTCTTAACTTCTTCAACCCAACAGGTAGTTTGAGTGGGCCACAAAAACCGAATTTCGACAAACTGCTGCTATAGAAGGAGTCAAAACCTTCAATGATGAGAGTTTTCAACGTGCTGGGGTAATTTATGTCAGAATCAACAATGTGGTCAAGAGATGAAAACCGAATGCACAAAGTTTTCATAGTGTGAGGTAATGGAACACTAAAAGGTCGCTTGGTTCCGTCCAAGGGCATCTGAATTCTATAAAGTATCAATGTCTTAAGACGCAAGTTGTAATCAAAGCGAGTTGCTTTCGGTAATGTGCTTCTCATAATAGTCAACTTCTGAGTACCGGAAAAATGCGAAAAATCAGTGAAACCGTCGCAGTCATTGAATGTTAAATTTTCCACTTGTGCATGCGGAAAATCGAGCCTCGCTTCTTCAAAAACGCCCTTCTTTAATGATTTTAGTACCCCCAAATCTATACTTCCTTTGGCATGCTTCAAAATTGTGATCTCTTCTAGGTTGGGAAAATTTTTAAGAAAACCCTCTGGAACAGTCGTCCTAATGATGGTTAACTTGCGGATATTTTGGAAATTGTGATGACTGTCCTGATACTCCAATTTGAAACCGTCTACGGTGAAACTGTTTAAATGTTTGAATTCTTGTAGCCGTTCAGAATCACGCTGGTTCTTTACCACAGCATGCCGAACCACCACTGGCACAGTGTTGAGCTCTTGTGGAGGAACAAAACTGATATACAGATCCTTCAGATCCTGTGAGTACTCTATTTCATTGAATAGCCCACGTACTCCATCGGCGTTTTGTTCTAGTATAACCCATTGTAGGAGTCCTGTAATTTTAAGCGTTCCTCGATTACTTGTCTTTGGTAGTTTTAGTAAAGAGGCTAGAAGGCTAGACAGAATAATTGTACAATCGTCTTCAACCGTAATCAACTGGGAGATATCTTGAATGCGTACTCGTCTAAGGAATCTGGAGAGTGGAAGGTTTTCAGATGAACCTTCTTTATTGTTTTCTTGCAAGGATAGGTCCAAAATGGAGTGCTCTAAGGCATCTGTAGAAACTTTCAGATAAGGAGGAGGCGAGAAGTCTTTTTCGGATATACTCATTATGTGAAATATCAAGTCTGAATATATTCAAATTGCTGCATGACTATATCTGGATATTGAACCTTTAAATACTTGAAATTCTTTTTTCTTGCAGTTTCCCTCATTAAGCATATCAAATGCTGTGCACTAAATATGTAGTTCCATAGGATTTTGTAATAGCTTCTATTTGGGACAAGAGAAAGATTGAGGGTAGATGAGGGTCTGCTGCGAGTCTTGTCAGCTTTTAGAAATGACATTTTGGCTCGCTGGGGGTACCCTCAAGTATTTGCAGTTGCAAAAATCTAAGGTCTTATAAAATTAAAGCAACATTGTTACACAGGATTATGCTTAATAAGGGAAACTGCAAGAAGAAAGAATTTCAAGTATTTAAAGGTTCAATATCCAGATATAGTCATGCAGCAATTTGAATATATTCAGACTTGATATTTCACATAATGAGTATATCCGAAAAAGACTTCTCGCCTCCTCCTTATCTGAAAGTTTCTACAGACGAAAGCTCCTTTTTGGACCTGTCCTCTGGAGAAAACAATAAAGAAGGTTCCTTTGAAAACCTGACACTTTCCTGTTCCTCTGAGCAACTGGACCTTCCACTCTCCAGATTCCTTAAACGAGTACGCATTCAAGGTAACCCCCAGTTGATAACGGTTGAAGACGATTGTACAATTATTCTGCCCAGCCTTCTAGCCGCTTTACTAAAACTACCAAAGACTAGTTATAGAGGAACGCTTGAAGTGACAGGACCCTTGCAATGGGCTACTTTACAGCAAAATGCTGAAGGAGTCCGTGGGCTTTTCAAGGAAATCGAGTACATACAGGATCTGAAGGATCTGTTAATCCGTTTTGTTCCTCCGCAAGAGCTCAACACTGTGCCAGTGGTGGTTCGGCATGCTGTGGTAAAGAATCAGCGTGATTCTGAACGGCTACAAGAATTCAAACATTTAAACAGTTTCACCGTAGACGGTTTCAAATTGGAGTATCTGGACAGTCATCACAATTTCCAAAATATCCGCAAGTTAACCATCATTAGGACGACTGTTCCAGAGGGTTTTCTTAAAAATTTTCCCAACCTAGAAGAGATCACAATTTTGAAGCATGCCAAAGGAAGTATAGATTTGGGGGTACTAAAATCATTAAAGAAGGGCGTTTTTGAAGAAGCGAGGCTCGATTTTCCGCATACACAAGTGGAAAATTTAACATTCAGTGACTGCAACTATTTCGCTGATTTTTCGTATTATTCCGGTACTCAGAAATTGACTATTATGGAATGCGGATTACCGAAAGCAACTCGCTTTGATTACAACTTGCGTCTTAAGACGTTGATACTTGATGGAATTCAGATGCCCTTGGACGGAACCAAGCGACCTTTTAGTGTTCCATTACCTCCCACTATGGAAACTTTGTACATTCGGTTTTTATATTTTGACCACATTGTTGATTCTGATATAAATTACCCCAGCGCCTTGAAAAGCCTCACCATTGAAGGTTTTGACTCCTTCTATAGCAGCAGTTTGTCAAAATTCGGTTTTTCTGGCCCACTCAAACTACCTGTTGGGTTGAAGGTGTTAAGAATACAGTGCAGCTCCTTGAAGGGGTTTGAGAACTCCTGTCTGATTCCAAACTTAACACACTTATTCCTTTCGTCTAAGTACTTCAGTAATATGAAAAACTCGAATATGACGACCAAATTCTTGACAGTCCAGGGCTACTACAAAGGTTTTCCCTTCTGTCTTTTTGTAAATCCTGCCATTAATGTAACATGTCAGAGGTTTGTGCTTGAAGGTTATCTCATACAGAACCTGTGTGAGACTACACATAATAAGATGAATTTGCTAAAGAAAGAAACTGATCGTGAACTTGAATTGTTTGACAATATCTATCGGTACCTAGGATCACTCCGGTCTATAAATCCTTTATTTAAGCAACACTGGTGTATTTTTGACTTCAGCGAAACAAAAGGATTTGGTATTGTGGTTAACCTTGTTAATGAATCTGGAAAGTTGGTACTTTTCTTACTGGCTGGGGAAACTACGGTTTATGTTGATGGTTCCGACCACCCAATTTACATGCCTTTGGTGTTCAAAGATTTGCAAAGTTTTGAGTTGGTTTCCAAATAGTAAATGAGATGTCATGGTATGAGAAACCATGTGGGACAATAGGAGATGTCAGTTAGAACTATTTCAAACTAAGTTATTGGTCTTGACTGTCAATTTAACGTACTTAAACTTCGCATGTGATGCCATACTTTTCTGTATAAAATTAAAGTATTATCTAGCCTCAAAGAGTTATGTATGGAACACTCAAAAAACGCGCTAAATAATTTTGAAACCATTTTGCAGCCTTTCCTGCACTGTATTGTCACAATTAATATTTGTAGCTGTCCAAGTAGTGTAAGATAAACAATCTTTGCACGTCTTCAAACGGCAAATAATTAACAGTTATACAAAGTACATTGGATAGTATATATTCTGAATTCATTAAAATTATTGGTGCACTAAAAGATTCTTAATAACTAGTCCCATTTGAAATGCTGAAGAAGTCTCTTATACCCTTAAGAAGTCATATTATTGAATAAATATTCCAGTTCTCTCAGAACGCGAAAGATGATATAGAAAGATATGCTGTCCCGGTATTGTGGCTTTCCACTATTTGGGGAACGGGCTATACTTAGTGCTTCCCCAAAGATTATTATATCGAACGAACTGAGAAAGCAAAGGTTCTGCTGTTCACAAATCAAAAAACTCTTTTTTTTTATCAACTCTTTGTAACAGTAAAATATAGTACCATTTACATGTTTTGTACTGTACATTTCAGTTTGATTTCTACATTTGAGTAAGATGAAATTGCTCGAGTATCGAGCGTACCTTGTGACATACATTTGTGTAGAGATTGGCAAATAATGTTGACCAAAATAAGGATATGAGCATTTTGAAGCTATGCAATGGAGCTATCTATAGTATAGAAAAAGGGAATATTCTCTAGCATTTCTGAGCGGAGCGAAGAAATGAGTAGCAAACAAGTAACCAAGAATAGAAGAAAACTAAAATAAAACAGAAGAATAGAAACTAAAAACAGAAGAATAGAAGAATTAGAAAAGCGAGTGAGTGAGAATACCAATTCTATCATTGGCGCACATTTGTTGGATAACACAGGTATTAGCTCTGTGCTTAGTTTGATTCAGGTTGACCAAGTTGACAGAGCTTTAGATTATGCACTCAAACGTCGAGATTGGGCCTTATCAATGGTGATAGCCAGTTTCTCAGGACCTGAAAAGTTTTCCAAGATTGCACTGGGCTATGCAAGATTCACTTTGCCGTATCTTAAAACAAACAACAAGGTGGCTCACCTTATGCCTATATAACTTAAGATTTTGCAGGAATTATCGCCAGTATAATTGATGGCTTAGAGCTGTTCCATCTGAAGGCGAATACACTTGTTTGCACTGGGGTGAAATCATTGCGTCTGGTGTTAAGCGAGTCTTTCAAGGCACATGAATTCTTAGTGAAGTTTGGTAAATTTTTGAGAAGCTCTAGAATTGAGAAGGCTACGGAGATTTGTTTCATAGTTGCTATGATTCCTCTCAACCACGCACCTCAGACTCTGGATGGGGTTCTTTTCCCATTTTTAAGTTCTGACTTGTACACCGAGACTAACGAGTATATTTTATCGCTTCCACAGAATTCGTCTGTGCCTTCTATTGGTTTGGCACACTTGCTCCCTATCAAACTAAGACATGCAGGTATAATTGCTGACTGTGGCTACTACTCGGAATCCAAGAAGTATGTTGACTCGTTGAATTCTTCTGTGAAGACTATTGGCAACAGATCTCAATTTGTGAGTCCTCTCTTTGTTTCTGAGTTCCAGGCCTTGGTTTTGAGACTCAGAGAAGTTAACTCATCATCCCTGGGCTGGCTCACTGGTAAAATGAGTAAGGTTAACTTAGATAAGGTGTGGTTCCAGTCAGATAACTTTATCGGCGGTGAAGAACCAAAGTCCAAGACCAGTGAAAATGGTGTTTTCAGTAAATTTAGCCCAAGTCTTTCGAGAACTACTTCTACTTTGGATTTCACTGCTTAAAGTAACTATCTATCACTGGATCCAGCTAAGCAACCCCCATTGCGTTCCATGGAGCTGTAAACCGACGGGTTTAGTCTTACCAGTCCACCAATTCCTTCAACCAGAACTCCTATATCGTCAGAGGCACATATGATGCATTCCCCTTCGATTTTGGGTGCCAGTGTTGCTGCCCAAGCCAGGATGTTGTCTTTGGCCAGTGGTCCTGCTTCTCCAGGATACTCCACATCAAAATATTCTACCAAATCAGGAGGAGTATATGGGCCTCATGCAAACCACTCACTCTCTCCACTTCCAACTCCTTGCTTCAATATTGATGGGAACTCTAAGTATTCTCCTTCGAATGCTTCTTCACAGAACTTATCGCATGTTCCTTCTTTACCATAGGAACCGGGCTATGAAATCGACTCGAATTTCAAGAAGCTTTCAAGATATAGCACCCCAAGAATTGGCCAGCCATACGCTCATGGGAAAATTTCTACTTCTTCAGTAAACTCATTCCGGAACCACCCCTCATCCAGGGTTAACTCCAATTGCTGGTATCCCGCAGTCTTTGAACCAAGGTAAAAGGAACTCCATAGCTAGTGTTATGTTTACGGGCTCTTTCCAACGTCACACTTAATTGAGAGCAGCAAACAATCATTCTCCGTCAATGCAAAGCGACATAAGTACCGACTATCCGCTGAAATTTAAACCTAGATATGATGATTTTGAATCTCCAGATAAGGAAATCCCAGAGGTTCCAGAAGTGGAGGAAGTGGAGGATCAATTTTCTAGCAATTCCGAACAAGTGACTTCCCATACGGCCGAAACAGCCTCTCTGAACATTGTACCACCCATACCACCACCTACAACTGGCCCACCTAAGAGAGCTAACCCATATGCCCCAGGTGCAAGCTCGAACATAAAACCTGCCCGAGCCAAATAATGACCTCCATCAAAGAGATATTCGGCACCAGCAAACCTTGCAAAGGGATGAAACTCACTTCCAACCGAGTTTGACAATAAGACGAACGAAGGGCCCAATTTTTCGCCATACGCTCCAGCAGTAGGAAACATGGAGGCGGCAAATTTCCAAACATCGTCTACCAACTTCTCGATTTCTCCTAACTTGTAGCAAACACATAACGTTGAGAACAGCTTTATCAGTGAAACAGAAGCCACGGACACTTTGTTGAAGACCCCTAAGCCCAGGAGGGATTGATGTTGAAGTCTGGAATTCCTTCTCCATCTCCCGGATTAGGGAATCCTAATTCAATCTGTATCAACAGAAGAACAGCGGTAACCTGTAACCTTGGCAGCTTTAGCGAGTTCCCAATCCCGGGATCTCCTGACAACGCCACTAGAGCCAGCTCTGCTGCTGGAGGTGTGCATCCCTCGGGGACCTTTTCTTCTAGGTTGTCCCAATCGCAGCAATCCGCTTTGTATCAACAATACGAGTTTGAAGACGATACTGTGAAAGACTATGAGCCAATTGAAGAAGAGGAGGAAGAAGAGGACGCAGCATACTTGCAAACAAGAAGAAAGAGGAGGATGAGATAAAAGCCAGATTTACTGCCGTTAAAGCGAGACAAAAGGTCAACTAGGCCGCTGCCAAAAGAGCTGCGGCCAATGTAAATGGGTCTGGGTGGTTTAACTGGTTAGATAAGGATGGTGAAAAGGCCAAGCCAATCAAGGCCAAGCTTTGCGGCGACAATCTCTTCTATTACGATGAGAAATTGGGCAAGTGGATCAACAAAACAAAACCAATTGAGGAACAAATCAAGGAGGAAGCTCCACCGCCTCCTCCAATGAGGAAAAAGAGACCGGGGCCTCCGACTTTGTCCTCTGCTCCTACTATGAATGCTATGCCCGCTCCTCCTATAATCAAACTTTTATCAAACTCACAACTTGAATTAGTTATTTGTATAGCTACGAGTGAAGCGATTAGCTTCACTCGTAACTGGTCTTGACTCTACAGATACAGTTTTGATTTATCAACTTGTATTCATGCCTTAATAATTCTCCCTAACTATTGCTCGCGCTATTTCTCCCTAATTTCTCATTGTTGTCTCGTTATTTCTCGCTATCGTTATTTCTCGCTATCGCTACTTCTCACTATTCTCTCGTTATTCTCTTACTATTTCTCCCTAAATTTTAATTATTCACCGCTATTCACGTGATACTGCGAGCTCATGCCTTATTTAGTATGTATTATATATACGAGAAATAACACTCGTTAAATAACTACTCGCTACGGTCGTAGCACCCAAATACTCTCTCCCTATCTCCCCCAAAACCCCATCCGATATCTCCATATGATCCCCATCCACACTCATAAACCGAATTCTCCCTTGTTCCTGTAACCCCCTCAACCCTATCAAATCTCTCTTATAAACCAACGTCTCTTCAAACGCCACTCTCCCATTCCTATACTCTCCGAAATGCGCTGACTCCTTAGGCACCAACACCGAATCTCTCTCAAACTGCACCAACACCAAGTTCTCCAAACCCCCAAACCTCTTCTTATACGTGTCATTATACCCAAACGGCTTCTCGTTGTTAACCCCCACCAAAAAATTGGAATGCTTGATGTAGTTGGAATAATCGGACGGATCCCGGAAGTACTGCGCCGGAATCACCGTCCTCTGCACCTTATCCAACCACACATGTCTCTTCAACACAGCGTTTCTTCTATTACACACCCAATCGCCTTCTTCACACCTCGGAAGCTCCAGAACCCCTAAATGCGGCGATCCAAAGGTTATAAGGTTATACACGGAAACACTCTCACACTGTTCTACCAAAGCCCGTAGGAATAATCCCCCCTGGGAGAATCCCACGGCGTCAAAGCCGCCTTCTAACTCGGGAATCCCGGCCAACTGGCTACAAATCTGAGACACCACTTGGTTGGCATCTCCGAAAACAGACTTCTTCTCGTCCTCAGAGGGATCCTCGTCTAGCCGAATCGAATGGACGAAAATCCCCGGGTATAACCCGTCTAGGATCTCCTTGGTTCGAACAATTCCACTGGAGTTGTATTGGTCTCCTAATCCGTGCCAGATCACAACGGGTCGGTAATTAGTAGATGGAAAGAGAAAGAACTCTTTGGTTAGCTGGAAGAGAAGAAAGATAAACGGGAGCATGCGATATGATATATGGGAGCGATAGATAGATAGATTAATTGATTGATTGATTGATTGATTGATTGATTGATTATAATTATTACTTGATTATCTTATTTATTGGCTTAGAAATATTTATGCTCAGGGGTTAATAGTAGATAAGTAGTGAATAGGAAGTTAATAAGAAAGAATAAGTACATTTATACTACATATTATATAATACATTCTATATAATACATACTATATACCACATACTATATACTACTATATACTACTATATACTACATAAAAGCACGACGTAGACTATTTTTCCAAATTAGTGTTAAGCGTATAGCTGCAAAATATATGAAATGTAGGAAAAAAACTACATTACCCTGAGCCCCTGGTAGTCGATAGGTGGGTCCAATATTTGAAGATGGTATATCAAAATTAGAGAGAAAGTAACATGAACCAAAAATTGGTAGCTTAAAAGCATTCTAGATTTTTTGTGGGTAGGGCGGAAAGCACGGAGGTGGAGTCCCACCAGGGAAGAAAATTTTTAACTGGAACCCTTGGAGAAGGCGAAAGTTAAAGATTCGATTTCGTAGCAGTATAAAACTGTTTTGCCGCTAGAATGTCTCTCAACTATATAGATTAGATACTTCGGTAGATATGAAATATACGTAATATAAAAAAAAAAATGCTAGTTAGCCTGCTAAAGTATATGGGTAGTACCAAAGCCTTGAGGAATAGAGATGATGTCAACCAAATGTTCCTAATATGTGCTTTAGTGAATATGTATGCTCCTATGTATGTTAAGCCCTTATTATATAACCAGGATAGTCTTTACTTGATCACTACTTACCTTATACCTTATACTGACTATACACTATGGCAATACCTTATGGCTATTACTTAGGTCACACTAGGATATAAATATGCACCCAAACTATTCGAGTTTGTCTATAAGTTAATATGTACAATAAGTTAACAAAGGAATAATAAGTAAATACAATAAGATGTGAGAATAATATAGGAATATGTATGTTAGGCTTATGAGCTCGACTTTAGGAGTTACTAGTACTTTGAACGAAGTTGCACCCATACTGTTCTAGCTTGGTTAGTTAAATAGTAGTACCTATGTCAATAGTTAATGCTTGAATAACCTCACAATATGTATAATATAGATAACAATAAATGCATTAGGCTGAGAAATGATATATATCAACTGTACTTTCAATACTAGTTGAGAATTTTTAAATTATGAACATATCTATATGTATATTAGCCTTAATTACTTGAATCCTTGAACCCTAAAACCCCCCAAAACAGATATTTCTCTATAAACCAATCGGATTTCGAATTTCCAAACGGTGTAACCTTAAGTCTAATCAATATAGTCTTTCCTAATCAATATATTCATCTATATCAAATGAAAAAATGAAGAAATAGTAAATGAAGAAATTTAGTAACCTTTGTTAGGCTACTAATGCGTTGTTTACAGATCTTAGATAGTTGTTGAGCTGACTGGCTAAATAGCATATAGAAGGGGTATTGTTAGATGTGTAAGAGGGGAATTAGGATAATGGAACCTGGTAAAATCGTATGATCTGTATTTCATAGTAGTATAGAACTAGCCGATAAGGCCATTGTTATCGTAATATGTGCATCTCGTTAACTAGGGAATTGCCTAATTAGAACTGTACTATAAGGCTCTTGCTAGATCAAGATGTGTGAATTGGTCTGACTAGAATTTCCTTATTAGGACTATTGATAAGATACTTAATTAGGACTGACGAGGGGAGTTCCTTACATCCCCCCTACTTGAAAAACTAAGCATCAAGATAATCAAATTGAATACATCAAGAGTATCAGAATACTGAATATTTAGGGTTGAATAGTTTGAGCCGTAGCATATTTTATCACCTACAATAACTTCAGAGAACTTATATTATATAATCAAACTCTTAGAACTCCTCACTATGGTGTTCTTCATGATGCTTCAAGTACTCAGCTAAAGGCGTCTCACTGGTACTCTAACTACACCCATACTCAACCAATTCGTAGCAACATGGGCAAACAACAAAAGGCTTGATAACCTTGCCCTTGGCAAAATAAATTGCTGCAAAAATCGGACTGGGAATTAATCTGGAAGATCTGAATCCCTGATTCCTGATATGTATTCTATATGTGGATTCTGTAATCTTGAAGAACTTGGCCTTTAAGCAAGAGCACTTGGTCTTGTGTCCTTTTTCGAGACATGTCTTAAAGAGTTGGTGCTCAACAGATTTCGAGAACTTCTTGCTTTGGAAGAACTTCAGCTTCGAGTTGTTCTTAAGTAACTCTGCCATTTCTCTGAGACATTTGAGTATGGAATCCTTGTGGCCAAGCTTTCTAGAGCTCTGGAAACTTTCAAATCTACAAGTGTTCCCTGGGAATCTGCAAGAACCATAAGGAATATCTGAAAAAGCGTGGGATCCACAAGAAGCCAGGAAATGTTCAGTCTTCTTGATTCTAGTGGGAGTATCAAAATTTCCAGAAAAAATAGCAGAATCGACCAATTTGGGGTTGCAAGACTTTCTTGAAGCGAATTCACGGAAAACCGAACACTTTGACTTCTTAGAGGGAAGTTTAGTAGATTTTGATGGTTTAGAGTGTCTAAGTGTGACATCCATAATAGGAAAGTCAATAATAGCAGAGTCAATAATTGGAGAAGATTGAAGTTTAGAGTATTTGATGGGTGTGAATTGCATGATTGGAGAGTGAACAAATTGATTAGAATGCAAAATCGATTTAGAGTGTTTGACTGGGAAGTCCATGCTTGGAGAGCTAATAATTGGAGCAGAATGCAAAATTGGCTTAGTGTATTGGACAAGAGCAAATTGTTTGACTGGTTCGATAATTGGAGTAGAAATAAATCTCGGTTTAGTGCTGATATGAGCCCTAAGCTTTTCAAAGGAAAGGTCAATTGGGTCAAAATCAGGAATGGTATCAATCTTTTTGTATCCCAAAAGCTTCTGTGTATTACCAAAATCAATCAATTGGCCAAACTTTGCATTAAAAAGGCGGTGGTTTGGAGAAGAGGTGGTTGCATCGTAGAAGCCAAAATTGTTGCTAATTCTGCTTCTGAAAAGTGAATATAAATGGTAGAGAGTTTCTTTCTCAGATGGAGCGAGAATACTGGCCAACTTTTGAAGAGTAATCAATTGCTGGTTCAAAGCTGACTTATCATTCTTTCCTTCAATGAAGAGCTGCTCAGTTTCAAAAGGAAACTCTTGGTGGCAGTTGCATTTGCATTTGCAGTTGCAGTTGACCATGACATTGAAAGTAAAGTTAAAGTTAAAGTTGAAAGTTTGAGTGGAACACATTTTAGTTAATGGCTGAAAAATTCTAAATTCTGGGGATTTTCTGCTGTTTTTATATTAAAAAAGCTGATAATAAAATTCCAAATTGTGGGAATTTCTTACTCTTTTTATAGTAAAGTGGGAGCAGTTGGGGTTTCAAATTTCTAATTTCTGGGGATCTTTTGCCTTTTATATTCTCACGGTTCTTTTTATTCGTTTGAGAGTAAATTTGCTATACTTTCCTCAATGGACCCTTTTTTTTGGAAACTTTAAAAGAAAAGATAGCAAATGGAAAATCAGCTACTGGACCTGCTGTTTTGGGTGAAGTATGGAAACTTGAAGAGTAAAGATACTAAATCAAAGATCAGCTATTGGATGCAGTTATGGTTAAGTACGATAACTCAGTAAATGAAAGATATCACTATTGAATATACCATGGTCATATAATGCCTTTGATAAGGTCGTGGGATGTGCATTTATGACTTCTTATATAAGTTCATTGCACTTTCCGCTTTTATTTAATTCTTCACATCTTCTTTTGTATACTTTTTGTATTTGTGTTTTTCGCCACAAATTTTGCAACCAAAAAATAAACTGGCAAATTTTATTTAGGAAAACAAGTAGTACGGGAAAGTTCTGTCTTGGATTGAAACTGAAAACATTTTGATGTGAAGGGCACCATTTTATACTGCGGAAACATGAGAGCTCTTTGAATTTACTGCTGTACAGCAATCCTTAGGAAAAGACTACTTAAGGAGTTGTTAACTGACTGCTTTGCATAAGCACGTAGGATGAAGTTTGTAGCATATCATAGCAGAAGATGGTACATAGAAGGTAATTGGGGAAAACAAATTTAGATAACATGATTATTTTATGCTATTTATATATGGCTCTTTGGTAGGGCTAATTTGGTATGCCTGATAACTGAAAAGGACAGAATACTTTGAAATAGTTAAATCTAGGCTTTCAGTTAGTTTCAAGAGAATCTGCATTAGTTTGCGCCAATATAAATTGTTTCCGAGTGTCCAGCGACTGTACTTGAGTTTCCAGATAATTTGCAACATCTACATCTCTACTGTTCTGGAGATCCGACTGGAAAAGTTCCTCTTCCTTGTCAATTGAAAACGCTAATTCTCGATATATCCAGAACTACTTGCACCGTGAGACTCCCACCAATTATGGAATATGCGTATCTTATTGGTTTCGTTGTGAATGAAAAACTTCCGGATAGTCTCAAGGGGATCTTCAGTGCTTCGTTCTGTAATTTCGATGTGGGAATTCCATAGCCAGCAGGTTTGAAAGAAGTTTAAATAAGAGGCGAAATTACAGGATTCCTTGATTTAACGGGGTGTACAAATCTTCAAACATACAAGGTGAGAACGCAGAATATTCTCTTTCCTTTTCATTTCGGTGTAATTGACCAGAATGTGACTTTTATAGAAACTAAAGAGGATCATGTTTACTCTATAGAAGGGGATTTCAGAATAATTGAGCATTTTGAAAAGTTTGCAGAAAACTTTGAAAGTGAAAACTTTTCAAAATTGTCTGAATTAAAGTTGACTCCCTTCAATTGAATTGAAGTTTTTACCTGTTAGCTTGAAAAGCTTGGAAATTGATATGAGAAGTGGTTCAATTTCTCATGAGTTACCGAATCTACAAACAGCGAGATTATATATAGAGAACGGCACCTACTATTTCAGAAAATGCACATCCTTGGTTTCAATCAAAATTGGGTCCAAAGTGGAAAATCTAAACTGGGATGCGTTTCCAGAAATTTTAAACAAATTAGAAGCGGTTCTACCTTTTAACACTATACTAGGGGATCATACGAGGCTAAAGTGTCTCTCTCACTTTTATACTAAGTATACTCAAATTACTATTTTAAATAATTTTTCATTAAATTGCCAAAATTTCCATAAACATTTATAAATTTCCTCAAAAAATTCTTTGACAATATCCAGAATGTCTTCTTGCTAGTTCTGAGAGCTTCTCATCAGTAACTGAATCCATGAAATCCTTGGAAAAACTTTGTTTCTGGAACTCGTTAGAGAGAAGGGACAATCCTTTTATAATCTATGTTCTCAAGCACTATGAATGAATAGTGTTCTACGACTTTGTGCCATCTTTGGTTGCAAACTTGTTTCAGAAATGTTGCATGATACAAAAGGGAATCCCTAGAACAGTGTGAGAGGAAAGAAGTTCATCGAAACCAAATTCAACCTGTACTAATTATATTACTTGACAAATTTGAAACATTAAATTGCCACGTTTTAGGCTGGAAATTTCACACTTTTATCTTCTCTTTTCTTCGTGAAGAACTCCAGAAGTGTAACAAATTTATTAGCAGTACAAATAATAACAATACAAGAGGTAGAGCACTCCAGCAGGAATAGTAGGAGTTATAGCACAGCCAAAACAGTATTTTTTCTTTTCATTTATACCTGGCACTGTAAACATTTGTACCATTGGAAATTAATTTTCAAACCAAGAGTTGTGAAAATGCTTTAAAATCAACAAAATTAGTGGACAATTATTTCTTACTCGGCTTGAAAATTAATTTAAGATGGCATGAGGGCTTACCGTCTCAGGTGCGAATAGAAAGTAAAAAAGACTGTATTGCACCTTCTTGTTCTACCCAAAAATATATACGCCAGTTCTTTTCTTTTTTAGTTCATTTTTAGGCTGCAAAATTTCGCAGTGGCAAATTTACACAGAAACAAAAAAATATAAAGACATAAGAAGACTGAAAAATCAAATAAATAGAAGAGGAAAATGCTATGATATTTTCTATTATCAATACACTTCCAACCACCTTATTAAAGCCATTTCAGGTCACATGTTGTACTTGATACTCCCATCACGCTGATCATGCGTTGATTACGTTTCCACACTTAGCTAAAACAACACCCAATTGCTGACCTTCCATTTAGTATACTTAACTCAGAAAAGAAAAGATTCTTCCCTATGTTTTTTTCATTTAAAGCTTCCATATGTCCAAAAAGAAGGTCCATAACAGGAAAGTATAACAAATTTACCCTTCAAATGAACCACTATAATTTTTTTTAATATAAAAGGGCAAAAGATCCCCAGAAAGAATTGGAAACTCCAAGTGCTCCAATTTAATATAAAAGGAGCAGAAAATCCCCGGAACTTGGAAATTCAAATCCTCATCCGCTCCATTTTAATATAAAAAGGAACAGAAATCCCTAGAATTTGAAATTTTTTCTTCAGTTATCAACTACAATTTAAAATGTCTTCCACTCAAATTATCAACTTTAACTTCAATTTTACTTTCAATTTCAACTTGAACTGCAAGTGCAACCAAGAGTCTCCTTTCACTACTGACAAGCTCTTTTCCCTCCTTGAAGGAAAGAACTCAGTATTCAGCAAGGATCCAATTCGTTTGGTTACTTTTAAAAAGTTGGCCAGTACTATCTCTCCAGCTGAAAAAGAAGCTCTCTACCATTCTTCTGCACTTTTCAAGAGCAGCAACAATTCCATCTGTGAAGATGAAACCACCTCTCCTAACCATCTCCCCAATGCCTGTGGCGATTTTGATTCTTCTTCTAAACAGAAGCATTTGGGAAACATTGACAACAGCAATGCTTTTGTTCCAATTGACTTTTCAATTGAAAAGCTTTGGATGGACAATTTGGATCCTGCCCCAATTATCGACTCTCCAGTCAAATGCTTGGCTCTAGTCAAGTACATTAAACCATACTTTCCTAACAACTCTCCAATTCTTCAACCAATTGACATGGACTTCGCAGAACTCTCTAAACAATTAGAATATACACCAATTCTCCACCTTCCAATCAAAAACTTAACCACGATCTCCTCTTCAAAAGCTTTAATTTTACACTCCATTTCTGGCAGAGAATCCTCCAGGGTCTCAGAAACAATCCCAGAACCAGAAACATATTGCAGACCCAACAAAGGGCATTACCCGGAACTTTTTAAATCCTGTAGAAACTCCTCTTGTGGACATGAATTCTCAGAGAAGGGTTATCGTCACGGTCACCATGCCAAAAAACCTGTAGAAGACGTACCAAATAGGGACACCGGAATTGCATTCCTCAGAGAAATGGTAGACCTGGTAAAGTCCAACATTAACCAGAACCCTGAATTGCTTTCCTTCGGGCCCAAGGTCGCCAATGCATGTCTCGACATAACAAGACACGACAGGAACATGTTGGAACACGGGAGCTGTGGTTTCTGTATAGAGACCCTGTTCTACAAAATCAATGAGTCCGTCTACATGTTGCATCTCGTAGACCAAGGCCTCCAATGCGGCAGTTCTCGAATCCCAAACCCAATTATGGCAGACACTTATTACGTGGACAACGAAACCGGAAAGGTAGGTCGCGAGTCTTGTGTTGTTTGCCCATGTTGCTACGAGTTGGTTAAGTATGGGGACAATAAGTGTACCATACGAGGATTTGACTCGCCTTTAGCCAGCTACTTTAAGCATTATGAAGATCACCAGCAGTATTTTTAAGTTTTATGATTTTATAGTAATAAAAGATCTCTGAGGTGACTGTAGGTGTCATAGTAGGGTGGGAGGTGTTATTGTAGCTTTGATTTAAATTGCTCTTAACTCTGTAAATACAATTTAAGTGCTATTTTAGTAGATGAGTAGTATTATGGACCAACTAGACTTGTAAATGATATAATTATATAGTAATAAAGAAAATCGAGGATATACGCATTATGTAGTACTTTAGGAAACACAAGGTGAAATATTTATAGCTGGAGTCTTTAATATTCATACAAATATCCATAGACACATAGTATATGGTCGTTTCCTGAATGAAACGGTCAAACGGATTTTTGATTGTTGTTAAGTAGAATACTCTTGTAAACTTTTCGCTTCCATTTGGAAGAATAAGACTTCTCATATCAAGATTATCATTGACTTCACTAAAAATTCAAGCTGCCTATATGATTCCTGACTCACCTTTTTTTAAGTATCATCCCATACCAACGTTTGTTAATGCTTTTTAACATGAATTGCGGTATTTGATCCTATTTTTCTACTAGATTCCAGAAGCTATGAAATGATTCCTCATTCTCCCTTTCTCAAAGAAACGCTTAGTAAATATCACTGCAACTTGTTTGGTTAAAAGATGACTATCCTTTAATTAAGTTTGGAAAATCATTAATGGTTTACCCAGTTGTATTAGAAGAGTAAGTAACCTCCAAAAATGGTCATCCAGCAATGCTTGGTTCTCTTAGCACTAGGAATTTACGTAGTATATTATTCCCTAGACACCTCGATAACAAGGAGACACGACACGGATACTTTTATTCTGATTCTTGTAATTCAACTCCGTTAATCCTTTATTCAGCCAAAAACTCTCATCAAATTTTGCAACCAAAATCAAAATAAATTAAATTCCAATTTTGTAATCTACCATTTCTTAGTGGGTTTGATTCTCTATTAACTCTTATACTTTGTTATCTTATAATTATAAAAAACATTAGAAATAGAAGAAATAAAAAGCATTAGGAATATTAAAAATATCAAGTACTTCGTATATCCGAAATATCGGAAATAAGAAATATAAGAAATAGTCACCCGAACTGCAGAAGTAAATGGCTGCAAAATTGCTTAAAATCAAGTTAATCAGGAGTGTTTAGATGTACTACGTCAAGAAAGAAGAAGAAAGACAGACAGAAAGAGATACAGAAAGAAAGAAAGACAGAAAGAGATACATAAAGAAAGAGATACATAAAGAAAGAAATACATAAATAGTTATACAGTTATATAGCAAGTTAAACTAAAGCTGATTAAACTACTTAAAATACTGGAAATAAGTTATGAGCGAAGCTCATAGCTTATATACTACACTAAAGTATAGTATTGGGATGGGGTAACTTGTACTGATAAAGTATGGGAGTGGTACGAGCCAATTGCACTGATACAATTGAGATACTATCAAGGCAAAGTGGGATCCCAAAACCACATAAAGAATATCGAGGTTATCTATAAGAATTTTTATCGGATTAGTGTGTGCTCGTTCTTTCCAAGACACATTGGATGAGTTGATATATTCTCACTTGCCATATTTCCAAAACTTAAAATTCCCTCTTAGCACACCAATTGGTGGGTCCTAAACTACTAGTCTTATATTTTATAAAATATTTTATTGGTAATTATATCCGCAAAGTGTTCAGGGTCTATATGAGATGTAAAATTTCAATTATAAGGAGATCAATTCTCAGGTGAGAACTCCTCCATATTCAATCGGGAACCAGAATTTCCGGAACTTGACCTAACCATGAGGTGGTGGTATTGAATCCCAATAAAATGGATAATTCAAGCCAGACGGCATTTATCACATCATTCTACCTGGTTGAACAAAACTTCATGTTTTTTGAGTGTTCTAGAGCCCAGGCAAAGGAAACCATCCATTTCAAATAATTGAACATAGTTCATGAGGTCTATTATGCATTCTCAGTTGTCCTCTCGAAGAGGCTCATTGCAACAAGGCCAGCAACCAGCACCAAGAAAAGAGTAAACCCTGCAATAAAAAGTTTCGATGTCCAGATATGAGTGAGTGGAGTAACATGGTAACCCATTAAGAGGACTCCTACTTGGGCAGCAACTGTAAAAGTGCATCTCACTAGAAATAAAAATGAATTCATCTTATTTTCCAGAACCATTGTCCCGAATTCCCTTACTTTTTCCCAGAAGGGTTTGTCTTCAGGATGTTTAATTCGGTAGATCTCTATTGACTGACAAGTCCAGGAACCTAAAAAACCGATTATTATTAGACCAATTCCCACTACAGCAGGTACCGGATGCTGGTATTGAGTGCTTAAGAGAAGTATTCCCACAGACAGAACGATTGGGAAGATTTCTTTAAGGAGTCCTAACCAATTTGGCTTCCATAGGAAAGCATTTTTAACAGATCCGAAGCAGCTTTTAACAGATCTGAAGCAGCTCTTAACAGATCTGAAGCAACTTTTAACAGATCTGAAGCAACTTTTAACAAAACTCCAGCAGCTTCTGAGTATACTTGATCTGTTACGTTGCGTTTGGACATGTACTTCACTTCGTTCAATTTCATGTTCTTCAGAACTGTCTTCATTTAGACTTTGACCTGATACTGGTGTTTGATCTTCTTCTAGAACTTGACCTCGTTCCGATGCAAGTGAAGCTGGAAATGTTCCAGCTCTTGGAATATCAAGTTCATCTTCGAGTGAAGCTCCAAGTATATCGCTATCAGATCCTAAAGCACGTACTATAGTGTTTAGACTTTCAACTAATCCTTGTCTTGCAACTAATCCTAGATTTGTTCCAGCTATTAGAACATTAGAATATAAACTGTCAAAATTACTTCTGGTTGGTCTAGGAAGTCTACTGGGTGCTTCAATTGAACTTTCCCTTGGAATTTCTGGTGTGCTTGTGGAATTTGATGCTGATTTAACTAAACACACAAGCTCGTGCTCCTCTATATTATTGGAGGGTCTAGTAAATAAATTACCTAAACACATGTTGCTTTAGATTGTTCTGTAGGGAAAGGAGTCTCTGCTGCTGGTGTTTGAATCGGGATACTAGGAAGTGATGTTAGCAAAGTAAAGCGCTGGATATTGAAGGAAAATGAAAAGATAAACTCCTTTTTGTGAATATACTCTATTTATTTGACATTTTTGCAACCAAACACAAATGGAAAAAAAGAAAGAAAAAAAAGGTCTTAGTACGAACAAACTGAAGAATAGGATAACTGACCTACTCACTTTGCAAGTAGATACGAAGTAAATATAGCTCCATTTAATAGAAATGGAGGCATTTTGCTAGTAAGTATCCCATATACATTCCTAGTGGAACTGTATAATATTTTCGAAATATCTCCTCTCATTCAAGTGAAAATGTTTATACACTCATATTGTGTATACTTTTCTGCTTCAGCCTTTGTTATTGATTTAATTTATCTACATGATTATCTCATGTACACTTTGATGAAGACGCTTACAAACTTTCTCTACTCTATCTACTCTGTTCTATGAATAAACCAGGTGTTCTCACCTCCATTCTGTCTAAAGAAATGATAAAAAAAAGCTTTGTTGAAGTTTTACTTTGAGGTCTTTCTCAATGTGTAGCTCTAAAAAGATATCACTAGATTCCATTAGAGACTTTATCTTGAAATTCCTGGTCAAGATCACTCTTCTATTCTCATTAAAGTCTTACTTACATGCTCTTCTTCTCATTAGGGCATAAAAAATGTTGCAAACCATACGGGGCATATCATCAGAGCTGGTATTAATAATTTTCAAGCTTGTGGAGAATAGGTAGCCAAAATTTGATGCACCAGTCATTTTAGCTACAAATCTACCATATTAGATAGCCCTTTTGTTTGCATTACCAGTATAGTAAAGCAGAAGTTGCCATTACTTCAGGTATTGCAGCGAGTGGTGACCACTGATAAAGCTTTAATTCGTTGGCATGCAGAAATAAAAGTGCAGTAATCATACTTCTGCCCTCTCTAGTTAGACGGCAGTAGTTAGATGAAACATCCGTGGAACTCCAACCAAAACCCGCGACCCATTCACTTCAAGTTCCCGTGCACTTCCAAGGTCATCACTGCTTCACCTACAATTGATTTGGTAGCTTCGTCTGAATCGTTTTGCTACTTCTACAGTGAAATATTAAGTGTCAATCCCGTCCTTATCCATGAGACTAGCCGTAATTCTATCGCAAGTACAGTTGCATCCAGTATATAATTTTTTTTTATTGTCTCACTAGATGGACAGGTCGATCTTCAAAATTATACATTTCTACTACAGCCAATTTGGAAATTCCTGAACGTTGCCATATTATGGTAGATATAAAGCATATATTATTACCGGTACTTTCAAAATGAAGAAAAGCAAACCAGATTCACAGATTTATTTTAAGTTGAAAGATAAATTAAAGCACCATACTAAAGGACAAAAATGAACAATACAAGTGAGCCCAAATCAACTACGATCTAGAAAAGCCTGGATCGGAAATTCCTGAAAGAAGCCTTAAAACATTCCAGGGGATCTCAATCAAATGTCTCGAAACTAAACCCACATACTGGATCAACTTCCAACACCACATCACTTCTTGATCAGTGCCGATCATCGTCAGTTACTAGAAATTAAATGGTTTCCATTTACGAAGAGTCTGGTTCTACAATCAGAATCCCATTTTACTCATAGGATCTACTTTTATACTTAATATTACAAAGGTCTGATGGCGTCTTCGCTTAATTAGTTAATCTTGATGAATATAATCAACTCGTGGAGTATTTTTAGTTAGATTATTGTCAGCTCAAGTTATTTAAAGAAGTTTCGAAATTCTTCTTTATCCGTCAGCTTTGATATATATGATTTCCCACAGTTGCAGACTTTGAAAGAGATGTTCTTGTTGCAACTTCCAGAATCATGTAACATTGAATACACAAACCAAGTCACTATTTAACTCACAGAAATCACATCAAAAAATATTCAGCAAATGTGCGCTGAAGATACACCCCCGCTGATTTCGCTAAATTCTATCATCATTGTTTCCTTTTGTCACATATATATTCCATCTACAATTTGCCATTGTTGTCTTCACAATCCATCCTTTCAAACCATTCCTCCATTTTTGCATCCTACCTCACGCCTATCCAAAGTCTCCATGCACAAGACTACTCTCAAATACACAGGAAATCCACTTTAAACATCTCTTTCCTCTCTTTCCCCTCGATTCCTACTTCCTTCTTCTACCCTGTTCTCTTCCCATTCTCCCTCTCGTTGTTCTCATATAAACATCGAGATGAGCGAAAAATTAAATTTCACTACCAAATGCAGAGAGTTCAGCAGTTAATTTCCTTTCTATTCAAAGCTATCCGGCCCAAGATGAGCGCGGAGACCATAAAACCTATCACTGAGGGTGCCAAGAGACCGCTTGAGACCGACGCTTGCGAAGACACCAAAAGAGCCAAGCAAGAGGACTCCAGAAAGGTTGTCCAGGAGACCGAAGTAGGGATAACTTCTTACTTGAACAGTGGCAACACTGGTTTCCTTGGTACAATCAAGCAGCTCTATTCGGATTTCCAAGTTAACGAGATCTCGCTTGACGGATCGGTTGTTCATTTGACAGACGATGGTTTGGATTTGGGTAAATCCAAAAAGGAACGTCGTTTGGAAAAGAGAGAACAGGACAGATTGGAGTTTGCTGAAAAGACTCCAGAAGAAAAGGAAGCCATCAGAGAGGCTAAGAGGCTTGAGGACGAAAAGAAGAAACTTGAACTCGAATCCAAGGCCAAGTACGATTTGTCTGAAGAAGATCGTTCCGAATTGCTCAAGTACATCTCCGCCGAAGAACTCGAACAAGTTGAGCAACTCTTCTCCAACGGGAACAACATGGAAACCACGTCTGCCTTCCCTGAAAAGGAAACTCGTGGGAAGTTGCACCAGCTCTTTAGACGTGCCTTCCAAAGTAAGTTGGAAACTATCACTTCTGAACAAAACACATTCAAGATCGCCATTTCGAAGAACTCCACCGGAAGGGGATCTAGACAACATCCACAAGAATCAATGTACCATGTCGACGAAAACGGTGTCGTCAACTACGGCCTTGGTCACTTCAAGCCGTTCTTGCATTTCACCGTCTACAAGGAAAACAGAGAAACCATGGAAGTTGCATCCACTATTTCCAAATTTTTGAGAATACCGAACAAGGCCATTAAATTCTGCGGAACCAAAGACCGTAGAGGGTGTACTGCTCAGAGATTCTGTATTCATAGAGGAAAGGTTGTCAGAGTAAACTCCTTGAACAAGGCCTTGAAGGGATCTGTTTTGGGTGGTTTCAGCTACAGTGACAACTCCTTAGGTTTGGGAGACTTGAAGGGTAACGAGTTTTTAATCACAATCAGAAATGTTAGAACTGAAAACAGTGAAGACGTTGAGAAGATTGTGGCACAATGTTTTGAGTCTTTACAAACCAAGGGCTTTATTAACTACTACGGTATGCAAAGATTTGGCTCCTTCTCTATTTCCACGCACGCTTTAGGTATCTACATTTTGAAGGACGACTGGAAGGGTGCAGCAGAGTTGATCTTGTCGGAACAAGATGTCGTTGCTCCAGATTCTATTGAAGCCAGAAGAATTTGGGCTGAAACAAAGGACCCATCCTTGGCCATTAAGAGCATGCCACGTAGATTCTCCGCCGAACACTCCATCTTGAGTGTTTTGGAAAAGGAAAAGTTGAACGCAGAAAATGAATATTCCCAACAATCATACTTCAAGGCCATTATGTCGATTCCAAAGAACTTAAAGATCATGTATGCTCACGCCTACCAGTCCTACATTTGGAATTTGGTTGCTTCTAAGAGAATCGAATTGTTTGGTTTGGAATTGCAAGTTGGTGACTTGGTGTATGACACCGAAGAAGTAAAGAAGATTGAAGATGACGAGGAAGATTTCGAGGAAGACGTGGCAATTTCTAAAGATGTTAAGGTCAAGGCCTTGACTGAGGAAGATGTTAAGAGCGGAGCATACACTATTTATGATGTTGTGTTACCATCTCCTGGCTACAAGATCACCTATCCAACTAACAAACAATTACAACAGGTTTACATTGATGCCATGGCCAAGGACGGAATGGACCCTTTCAAGATGAGAAGAAAGGTACAGGAATTCTCTTTAGCTGGTTCTTACAGACTTATGGTTTCCAGACCAGAGAACTTAAGCTACGAAACAATCAAGTATTCTGAAGACGTGCCATTGGTCAAGACCGATTTGGAACTTTTGAATGAAACCAAGGAAGGTGAAGCCAAGGAAGGTGAAACCAAGGAAAATGTCTCTAGAATTATTCCACAAGAAGGTGGTGACAAAGTTGCTATTGTGTTGAAGATGCAACTTGGTGTTTCCTCATATGCTACTATGGCTTTGAGAGAATTCATGAAGGGTGATACCTCGAGATTCGGCAGTGTTATGACTAGTTAAGCTACACTATTAACCAAGGTGCTAGTATAAATAGAAGAGTCCTATTAGCTATTACAGTACCTAATGGGACACGTAAAGAGCTGATGAAAACGCTTCCCTTTTTTCAATATAAATAAGAACTTTTTACATATTTCATCTCTGATACCTATAGACTCGATGTTTACGTCTACTAGCTCGATATAAACAATCTACATTAGAAATCGCTCCAGGAGTTTAGATTCATTCCTGGGACTGAACAATCAAATACACTGCCATGCATGTAAGCTAAAACTCCTAACGATATTGATTAAAAAAGTTACACAAACACCAAGAGCAATTGCTGCAAGTTCCCAAAATGATAAACAATGCAGATTATACATTTTACTGTGAAAGTGCATATCTTGGGGTATACGAGTATAAGCAGGGAAGCATCCTTAAATAGCATTATTCATTTCCCTTGCATTGTAGACACTCGTCCAATCATTGAGTTAAAAAAAGACATTCGTCTCTTTGTAAAAATTAGATTTAGAGGATTCAGTTTAGATATTCAACCAATGGCTACAAAGTGGGAAGTATTCCTTTTCGAGTGTATTGGTTGTGCCTTTGTCAAACTCGTTGGGCTGGTTCCAACATTGGTTACCGACTATAGATGGAATTTATACCCCAATGAACCGAAAATGAAAAAAAAGAGGGAAAAGGCCCGAACTGCAACAGTATAAGGAATTAAAAAAGAAGTACCAAAACTTGCAACTAGACAAGTCACCGGTCAAACTACCAAAAAGAATGCGATTTGTGTGGATGGAACACACGACCTTCAGATTAACTGTGACTGAATCTCTTCAGTCTGACGCTCTCCCAACTGAGCTAAAACCGCTTTCCATGAAAATGTGAGGAGACGCCCCTGGTTGGAGGGCAGGGCGTTGATAAGATGGATAACATCTCCTTTCCCACTTGGGTTCATTAAGTCCAAGGGTGACGTGGGGTTGAATGAATCGAAGGGACGAACTAGTTAGACTCATAGGAGTAAGTAGTTTATACGTATACTGAGTCTAGGTGGAAGCATGGACGGTGATAAGAACCGCCATGGTTCAGGAAGGTCAACTAGGAGAGTGTGAATGCCCTTGTAACTAGGCGTCATGGCTAGTTATGGAAGTAAGGCTGGTATGTAGGTTCATACTCAGATAGGAACAATCATACTTAAGGACTTGGAGAACCTCAGGGTATTTATATAGACGAGAGTGAGTCGAAGACTCACTCCTCGTTCTTGTAGTTGACTGTACTTCTTCTTGTAAACCGAAATATGTATTTAATATAAGTATAAGAAAAGGTAAAGATAAAGATAAATCTAAAAAGTAAAAGATCCAAAATAAGTAAAATAAGGCATAAAATATATATAGGGACGTCTGGTCTTAATAATAGGTTACGTCATAACCTAGTTAGTTAAGAGTCAATCCAGCCGTTCTCTCACAGAAAAAGGAAAGACTTTAGGGTGGTGAGATAGGAGTACGGTTACAGTCGTAAACTGGCGTTAAAGGGTTTGGGCGACATCATTGTTATTTTGGTAATATGTGGTTCTAAGGAGTTCGATTCATGGGACTGGTCAATTAAAGTGAAATTGAAACCACAGTAAGATGTATACTCTCTGTGCAGAAATTTGATAAAAATGTATACCTTCAGTATCCTTGTCGTTCCGTAAGGGAAGTACGGTAAGAGTAGAGTGTCCGTTACCGGAGGTTTATTAGTGCGTACAATAGTATGGCACCGCTAATTAGGTAATAGGCTAATAGCGGCGAACGCTACCGCGGACGCGATGCGGGAAACTTATTTAGAAAACTAATGGCACCTTCCTTTGAGAGGATGAGGTTCTCAGAATTGGAGTAAGATTGGATCATTAGTCTAGGCTACGCTAATATAAGTATTATATAAATAAACGAATTATAAATAAGGATTGAACTAAGATTGGTTACGCTAGATTATCTATATATAATCCTACCGAAGTATTAACTATAGGCAGAGGCCACAGGAGTGCCGGGGAATCCCGCACCTGGCCTCAACCCGCCTAAATGGGCCAAATATCTGGCCAATCCCTAGGCGGAATAACAATCCTTAATACATCTTGAGGAGAAAGTTAACGTTAGGAAAGCTTTATTCTTGCTAGAGGTTTTATTTATTATAATTCAAGGTGCAAAAGCTAATACAAAATTGATACACCACTGGTACATCCACAATTAACCTTGTCTAAACTACTATTTATCAGGAGCCCTCTTGGAAGTTACAGTTTCTTGTGGCCAAATTTTGCTCTATTTTTGTATCCGTGGCCAGGAAGATTCATCTTAAGTTCTCCTTGCTTAGAGTGACTTTGCTTAAAGTGACTTTATATGGCATACCTTTGCTTGTTTAGTGATATTATCTTTCAAACCCCTTTTCTGATGTTCCAACCTGTTAACACATCCAACCACTTCGATATTCTCCCAAGAATTATTCAAGTATTGTCCAAGGATCTCAAGTATTCTGTACTGAGGTTCCAAGAAGCCCAGTAGAACCCTTACGACAACTATTGAATGTTTACTGGAAGTGAAAGTGTACAAGTTTCCTAATGCTCCATGGCGTCATCTGAATGTTTCGGGGTTTTCCAAAAGGTGGATAATCCGATTTCGGTAAAGCTGGAAAACCAAGTGGTTGTTCGTGTATAATTTCTCTATCACTAGATTCATGAACAAGTCCCGGATCTTCAGGAAGTTATACACATTAAGGTTCGACTCTAGTCTGAATTTCTCTTTCAGTTTTGCACATCATAGCGGTAATGGATGGGAGTTTAGTATTTGCAATACCGGGTCTATCTACATTTATTCGTTTCAAAGAATAAGCTGTTGTGAGCATAGTCGTATCTAATACTCATTAACAAATCAGTTGTAACGACCAGCTCTTCCATTCTGATAGTTATATTACACTTCTGCTCTAAAAATGTTCCCAGATGTAATGTCTGCAATTTAGCACACAACCTTTCATTCCCCAATTCTATTGATATAGAAATGCAGACACGAATCAGGAACCTCCCTGTAATTTCTCTAAAAGCTACTTAAGGACTTCAAAAAACAAAAAAGGAGTGTTAATTCTATCTATACCATACTTCAATCAGTTATTTTAAAAAAATAATGGACGAGATCGGAGTCGAACCAATGACCTTCTGCTTGCAAGGCAGACGCGCTACCAACTACGCCACACGCCCTTTCTTATAAAAATTATTGTTTCTGGTTGACCTAGTACTCACTATCGTATCTTCATTTTGCCGATTAGTTTCATTTTCTTCTCTGACTTCACAATAGAGCTATAAAAGTATACTTATCTGAATTACGCTCCAAAATCATAGGTTTTTTTGATATTAAGGATTACTTCGCATCCTCAGAGAAGGAAAAAAATCTTCCAATGTTTGATTTTAAACTGTAAAAGACCCCAACTGCAATAGTAAGTGGAATCTTCAGAGTAACCAAGTGCTAAGTACGACAGAATTGAAATCAGGTTTCTTCAGAATAAGTGCTTATGCATGATTATCAAACCTAATACTATTTCACATTGCAGTTTAAAGGATGTAATCTTTTAACTAAATGATACTGGTGCGTTTTACCTCAGTCCATACTATAGTAAACATATATCATACCTAGATATCAAGAACGACAATTCGATAAAGTATGACGGAAACAGAGGTGGAAAATGTTTAGCTTGATCCCTTAAAAAGGAGAAAGTTTCTACGAATACTATTGTTAGATAAATACAAATAATAGATAGATATGAAATTTGGTATAACAAAGAATTGAATTTATCCGAAACTTTGTCTATTTTTATGTGGTAGTAGATTGGTTTTTAGGGATGCTAACCAATTGAGTTAAAGCATTTTCCTTACCAGATCTTATTCTATTCCTATGTTCTTTGTCTTGAAGATATTTTGATGTTTCTTCCAAGGATATCAAGTTCGAAGGAAGTGCACTGTGCAAGATACGAGGAAACATTTAGCAACAAATCCTCCGAATTTGATGCAGTACTGGATATACATATCTGAACTCTCTGTCCTTCAGAAGGTCAGAGTCATTATAGCCTATGTCGCAATTTTATAAATATATAACCATCTTATGTAATGGTTGCAAATTGATGAGAGCTTGGAAAGAAAATAAATTACATAGATAGATTTCCTAATATGTAGAGCTATACAGTATACGCTGTATATTTAATTGGATGGGTATTGCTATCTCGAGTTACTCAAATAGAAGATCATTTGAAAACACCGCTTACCACTAGACCACTTCTCTACGCTAAATCCGGGTTAACCCACAAAGAAACCAGAGTACTTCATGCTTGCACGATATTTGAGCAGCAGGTTTGTAGTAAAAGGAATATTAAGGCTAATATCACTCCTAAGGTAGTGAACTTGAAATAAGTCTCTATTATCGTGTCGGAGATTACCCGGATAAACTATACATAACCAAGGGTACGACCAATAAATAGCGCTACAAGCATTTATAGCCACGGAAAAGGACCCACGGCATTTACCAGCAAAGTGCTTGTACTATTTGACGAGTTGGATTACAAAGAGGAGAACAAAAGATGAAATTTCACAGCTTTCCCTGCCTATTGTGCTTCCCGCAGCCGGGAAACAATCAAAAGGGTATATTGGTTATTATTCGAAGTAATTGGGGCTAAATATTTTTTTGGGTGCACTCGAAGTGATGATTTTATGCCATGTTAAGCCCCCACGCTGCCAGTTCTGTGCGTTGAAGAACAATAGCCAACTTTCGTATAATTAGGCTATTTGGATTAGGCACTAACCTGTGAAATTTCAGCAGATCTTCGTGTACGACCTGGAATGTTGGGTATCTCACAAGCAAAACAACAATCCATCATAATCTCTCAAGCTTTCCACTCAAACTTGCACTAAGGAAAACCCTGTCTTGACTCACAGTCAATCTTGAACCTTAATTGAATAGGATCAAACGCATCTAATAGAAAATATCGTCTGCTCGATGCTTAAATACTGTGGATCATACAATCATAAAAATATCGTATGCGTCTCTGAAATAGCTATTCCATAGTTTCCATTATCATGTAGGTTATGCTTTGTGAACGTACATTTATATTATTTGGTACTTTGGATCCCGATTTCCAAGCCTTATTCCACGACACAAGTGCAAACAAGAGCTGAAAATAACAAGCAGGTTATTCTTGCCATTATAAGGAATTAGTCTTGGGTTTTGTGGACCCATGCAATGGAAAATACTCGGTACTTTTCAATGGGAAACCTGTCCAACGTGTTAATCGGGCTTGTTTATTTGATATTTCAGGATAGCCGATGCATTCCTGAAAATCCCCAGCCCCCTAGAACACAATTGACCAAGAACCAGGACAAGAACAATAAGCCGGAGGGGAAAGTGCAGAGTTGTTAGAATTCTAGTAATCATGCCTCGTCTACACTTCTCCGCATATTGCGTCTCCTGTTTCCTGAAAACTGCACAGCATTCGGTTTTAACTGGTTCTGTCCTCGAAATTCTGGATCTGTCCTCCGAAAATTCTGGATCCACTTTAATTAATTTGAATGACGTCATATGCAATGGACATCATGATATGTCTGAGTTATTCCCTTCTATACCTTCCTGAAGAGAACCGAGTCTCTGGTAAGTACGCTGCTCTTTTGCGGGAAGCGGAAAGTACTGAATATAGCATTTTGCAGTGAAACCACTATTCCAAGAATCCAAATCACAGTAATATACTGATCGTACAAATGAACAGTCTACAAAGTTGATCAGTGAAAGATGTCCGGTCGTTTAGGATTCGGTTTTCCTGTTGGATTCGAATCCCTGATATTCCTGGTCCTGCTTTGGAGTATGGGACAATTCGTATTGGAAGGACCAGTCACTGTTGAAGGTATAAGCTTATAGGAATGACAGCTTATTGTGGATACGTTACGTCATAGACATAAATTACATCGATTACAATATACTTTAATGAAGTTGCTGAAAGTATAACAGTGGCACTGTAATTCCAATTCATGTAACAACTCGTAGATTATAAGACAACTCGTGAATATAGCATCTTCGAAATTAACAGAATATTAATACTGTCTATTCAGATTTGTAACAAGATTTTAAAGGTATCAAGATCTTAATGGATTTAACATGTATTCAATAATTTCGTTCACAACAGTTTGAAGGGAATAGCATGGTGGTATTTACAGCTTCTTGGATGTGTCAGTATTCGAACTTTCTCCAAGATGTGTGATTTAAGTTAAGACCTCAATAATTGATGTGTCAATTATGAATCTGTCTGATTCAAGGTGCTTAAACTTGTGCTGACTTCCGGATATGAGTTCCTTGTATAGTGAATTGAATTTGACACACTACATACTTGACTTATGAATTTTCTCCTCTGGGCCTCATATGCGTATTAAAACAAGTATAGCCTTATGTATGGGGAACGTACATTCATGAAGGTAACTCAACTTACCTTTAAGACCGCTGTTTATCTACGAGTATATCCACAAGAGTATTCTGATGTTTCGATGTTTTCTGAACCAATTGAGTTCTAAACAGAATGTTCCATCAAAGGACTCCGGGTATTACTGGGTCTTTGCAGTTAGCACTCCGGGCTCTCCAGGAGATCTAACGCAGGCTTAGTGACTTGCCAGTAACTATTTTTCATACTGTGCAAGGTCTAATTCAAATCTTACGTTTGTTCTAGAGTCGTGGAGTCGATGCTTATTAACTCGTGCAGTATCAAGGTTATCAAGTCATGTTATCAAGTCAATGTTCTGCTGTTACAGTATTAACTCTTCTCCTATTTCATTCCAATACCTGGAATGACACCTATAGTGGTTAACATATGTTAACCAACGGAATGCTGAATGACCACGACTCTTAAGCCACCATATCACATCTATTCCGGAGCTCATCCAACCGGTGGTACATTCCAAGTGTGGTTGCAAATTGCGAAGTTCCGGAAGGGAAGAACAGATAAATACTGAACTGATAAAATACTTCTGATAAATACTTCTGATAAAATACTTCTGATAAATACTTCTGATAAAATACTTCTGATAAATACTTCTGATAAAATACCTCAGATCAAAGATATCTTCCCCCCACCTCCGAGCCAGTGTATCTCCCCTTCACCCTCTATCACCCATCCTCTTCCGGCCCCCGGAACTCCCCATAAATCTCCACAATTCAAATCTCCAATTAAATCGCCAATTAAATCTCCAATTTAAATCAAAAGATCAACTACAATGCCATCTGTGATCTCCTCCACGCAGTTCAAATCACTCATCAAAGCCATTCCTAGAGGCTCGAGGCTCGTGCCAGTCGATGCTACCTGGTACATGCCAAACAACCCCAAGAATGCCAAACAAGAGTACCTCAATGAACGCTTGGCCGGCGCAGCCTACTTTGATATCGACAAGGTGTCGCTTGAAGGCTCCAAGTACCCTCATATGTTGCCCACATACGCTCAATTCAACAGGGAAGTGGCGGAGCTAGGTCTTAGGAAGTCAGACACGTTGGTATTCTACGACAAGTCCGGGATCTTTTCCAGTCCAAGAGCCGCATGGACCTTTTCTCTCTTTGGCTTCAAGTCGGTGGCTTTGTTGGACAACTTTGTAGGCTACAAGACCGGTGGAGGTGCCGTGGACACCGCAAAGAAGGACACGTTTGCGGTGGAGTCAGAATTGCCCTATGAATCACCAATCTCCCAGCAGGCGTTCGACTCCAACTATAAGAACCAGGTGATTGAGTTTGAAGAATTGCTTGAGTTGGTGAAAACCAAACAATTGACCAACCAGTACGTCTCTTTTGATGCTAGATCTACAGATAGGTTTACAGGCAAGGCCCCGGAGCCCAGAGCAGGCTTGAGCTCCGGCCACGTTCCGGGCAGTTTGTCCTTGCCCTTCACCGAGTTGCTCGATGGAACTGGCTACAAGACCAGAGAAGAATTGCTTGATCTCTTCAAGCAAAAGTTCAACTTGGATTTGTCTTCCAACGAGTTTTTGAAGGGCAAGAAGGGAATCATCGTCATGTGCGGCTCCGGGGTCACTGCCGTGATCATCAAATTGGCCATTCAATCGGTCATCGGCTTGGATGCAACGGTTAGAGTGTATGATGGCAGTTGGACTGAGTGGGCCAGCAGAGCTGGAGAGGAGAACATTGCAAAGACGGAAAGTTAGGAAGTTAACGAAGTTAAAGATGAAGTAAAGATGAAGTTGTGGTTTGTTTATGATTTCTGGGATTTGGTTTTATTGGTGATTATCTCATATATCTACTGATTAAGGTGGATTTCTCGTTACTCGTTGTTCATACAGCTTTTATAAACAATAAGACATGTCATATCTATTTGCCATTTCTATTTGCCATTTCTATTCGTTGTTTTTTCATCTCTATTCTTTTTTAAGAATGGTAATACTTCCTCTTCGTCTTTACAATGATTTGACAGTTTTACTTTTATTCAGGAATTTTCATAAAATCATAAAATTTATAAAATCATAAAATTTATAAAATCATACAATTTATAAATTCATACAATTTATAACCATAAAATTTATAACCATATAATTTACACTCGTAGCATCCCTCATATTTTCATGCTATTTATTCTTGCTTTCAGAATCATTGGTTATGACAAACCATATACAAACCTTTATTTTGATCTTGTGGCTTAGATTGAAACTGTGCTTTGTGTTAATTGCTATATTCGTCAGATTCAATGTCCGAAACCGAAACCAAAGAGTTAACTTGTTCTTCTAGACTCTTAGATCATCTTTTGGAGCAAATTTGGTTTTTGAATATTTTCCAAAATTTTATAATATTTGATAAAAAACATCCTACATTTTGGATCTACAAGGTTTGTCCTTTTGTAAATCGAGTTTGAATTTGCAGCCTTACATGGAAAGAATTAAAACACTTATTTTCAAAAAATCGTCAATATTCTCTTAATTCTATTAATTAAAATATTAGAAATCATTAATCCGTAACGGCTCTAAAACTCCATAAAGTATCCCTTTGAATGGTCTGGATATGTCGATAATCCCCACCAGTTCAAAAACTCCCTAGCCATAAACACCTCTGTATCGCCTTCATTAGCACTATTCCTTGTCTAGCATATAGGGTCGCATTAAATGTATTCCATAATGGGGTTTAATACAGTGAGAAATCATCTCATTGGGGGCACCACAGTTTAGTGGTCATTAGTAAAAGTCAGGAATTTGTACTTCTTCTTGACAGGTTCGTAGCAATCGTTCAATGCATCGTCATCAACAAACCAAGTGACTCTGCCTGCAGCACCTTCGTTGACTATGGAAGAAGGTAAGCCCTTTTCTGGTCTTTCCATGATGATTCTCATCACAGGAGCCTTGGTCAAGCCCTCAACTACAAAGGCGACTCGAGAGGCGTGGGAAATCACAGGAATCGAAAGAGTGATTCTGTCCAGCGGACCCAGCGGAGCGTTGGATACGGGAATACACCACGCCAACTTTTCTCTCAAGGCTTCACCGTCGTTGGGGAAAAGCAGCGCAATGTGGCCATCGGGAGCACATCCTAATAGAAGCAAGTCAAACATGGGCAACTTGACCGAGTCCTTCTTGGCGAAATTGCCAACAAGCACCTTTTCGTACTGGTCTGCGCACTCCTGTGGGTCGTCAAGTAGATCCGGGTTGATGTGATAAATGTTGGGCCTCTTGTCGCCTTCAATTAGGTCAAAGATCTCTCTCTTGGCCTGGCCATAGTTGGAATCGGGCGACTCAAACGGCACCAATCTTTCGTCTGCAAAGTAAACGTCCCACTTGTCCCATTCAATGAGTTCCTGCTTGGACAACAAACCTTCCTTTAAGATTTTGATGAGAGAACCACCGGAAACGGCAATCTTGAAACGGATCTCAGATGGCTTCTTGGTTTTCTTTTCCTTTTTCGGTTTGGCCACCAGCGTGGAGGACACGGATCCATGGAGTGTTTGGACAAAGGAGCCGTTCTGTGCAATCATGGGCGAGCTGTTGTTGGAGGCCAAGTTGACGGCGCTCAAAATGGGAGCTCTTAATTTCTCCTTTTTGATCAAGTCTATCTGGGCCAAATCAAGCGTGTTGTACAAGGTCAAGTTCTGGGCCAGGATGACGTGGTCTGCTACTGCCTCTGCAACACCCAAGAACTCGGGGAAGGAGTAGATCAATGGCACGGTGGTGGTCATGGCGTGGTTTGGAGTTGTTGATTTTTGGCAGCGGCAACTTTTTTGTAGGCACTTTTTTACAGGGACTTTTTTAGTGACAGGGAGGAGGGAAGGAGGGAAGAGGGAAGGCGAGAAAGGCGAGGAAAAACGAGAAAGTGGTGGGGAGAGAGAGGTGATTTAGTGTGGATACATGTTTTCAGTGATTTGGGAAAGTTTTGGGTCAGGAAAGCATGTATTTGGGGAGTTAGATGGGTATTAGTTGGGTAGTGGTGGTGGTGTGTGTAATTTTCACGTGATGTCCGAAGGCGAATGGTGGGGGTGGATGGCAGGAATGAGTAAGAATGGAATAATGGTTTTTTCTTGGAATAGCGAGAAAAGTGAGAATTAGTGAGAATTAGTGAGAATTAGTGAGAAGAGGAACACCGAGAAAACGAGAAACACCGAGAATACCGAGAAATGTAGAACTAAAGTGGATCTGGACAAGAGGAATACAGTTAAATCGAATCAAGAGGCTTATTCGGGATTATCCGAACAGGCCCATTTACATGCTCTTGATGCGATGGAATGTTACTCTGTAGTGTTCTTCTTTATGCAGCGAAGGTAAATTTTAGCGTTTTTTTAGGGAGGAAGGCACGGAATTAAGAAAATCTTCGACAGATTCCTTGGGAAGGACGTCTCATTTTAGTTCGAGGAAGTAAAGACTGATTTGCTGATAGATATGGTATACTAGTACATGTTACTGTGAAAATTGAAGTTACCGAGATCTACAATTGGTAGAAAGTATTTAGAAAATGTAGGAGAATGATGGATGATATTGGATAATCAATAGACAACAGATAACAAATGAATGATCAAAATGGACACAAAACATGACTACAGTGGGAAAGCAGGGCTAGAGTACAGAATGCTGACAAAGGACCAAGCTTCAGCCAAGTCAGTGCTTGTAATAAAGAAAGAGGGCAGTTTAAATGACCTTGGTATTTCCTTGGTAACTGGCTATGATTTCTCATACTAACCGCACACGATATTAAAGCTTGTGCAGATATCCAGTAGGTATCCATTATGTCCATTGTGTATATCCATTGTGTATATCCATTATATATTAACTATCCTAATATACTGCAAAGTATAGTCCTAGTACACCCCTAGCACACCCCTAGTCCCTTCCAATGTCTCTCTTAACTACTGCCATGACCACGTTTTATACAGGACAACAAACCTCCTTACATTTTGAAGCAACTGACGTTTATATTGCCAATCACCTACAAACATTGGCTCTAGCACTACAATGATTTCCTCCTACTTTGACCTAACAAAGCAATTGACCATATCCTACCTCAAATCAAACTACCCTATAGTAAACTCAATCTCGTTGTCCCAAACATGCACTGCTAATTCCTTCCAGTCCAAGTTGCTTCACAACGACGAGCCAATTCTCTTCACCAACGTCAACGAGCTCTCCGAAAAGGTTTGCGTGATCACCTTGGTCTCCATCGACAAGGTTAACGAGTCTGTGGTGATAAACTGGGATAATCTCCCCGAGGTTTCTTTCCCCATAAACGAACTCAACTTGTCTTCCGATTTGATAAAACAATTCAACAAGGTGCTTGAGAATGGCATCAAGCACCTCGACGATCTAAAGGCTGTTTTCAAGCTGGTATCCACCGAATCGAAATCGAGAGAATCCAGCGCTGAAAGGGCAGAACCCACTCCAAGTTTCCCATCCGAGACCCAGAGAAACCCTTTGGATAACAAAGCTCCTTCCAGCCGTCCTTCTGATATGCCTGACTTTGAAGACGAGTTGGAAATCAGAGCAAGACCAAAACCAACACTTTCGGACTTTCCTTCTATCGGCGAACAAGACTTGAACCCTCCTGGATTACCAAAGTACCCGGAAATGAAGCCGTATATTGATCCGTTGGCCGCATCTCCTGCCGGCGGGATGTACCCTTCCTCTGACCATCCGTTGTTTGGTTCTCGCGGAGGCGGAAACACGTCCAGATTGGGCGTTCCTCCAGGTGCCAGATTCGACGATCCTTATGGAGAGGATAACTTGGAAGATTTGGGGAGCGGGTTGCCTGGGAATATGAGAGGCGGAGCTCTTAGGTTCAACCAAAGCGGAAAACGCAATGATTTGGGCGGGTTCGGAGGAATGGGTCCATCTGGAGGAGATATCGGAGGAGGAGGCTTTGGATCTGGCTTTGGGGGAAGATTCTAGGAAATATTTGAAGGTGTTTTTAAAAGTACGGATTAATGTTAACAGGGTATGAAAGTCCTAAGAATTATGAAAAGAATGTAGAGATGTGTAGATATGTGCAGGGAATGTAAGGATGGAATTTGTATAGAATGGTTTAAAATGGAGGGAAGCTGTGATGTGGATACGATATCATGTACAACGATATTGATTACTTGAGAAAAGTTCCTTTATTCTTTTAAACGTTCATCCTATAAAGGACATAACAAACATTGGATAGTTAACAGAAAATCCAAAATTCAAGGATATTGGTATTGTATTAAAGAATGGGGTTTAAATTACCCAACATTCAGATGGGCAGGTCTGACAAATCATTTAAAGAACAATCAGGATTTGAACTCAATTGAGAAATACCAGAGACTTCCAGAAGTAGTTACCCCTTGTATTTAAAATATATAGAGGATCCATTCCAAAACACCTTGAGTGCTTGAAAATGGCATATGTTTGAAATAGAGTTACGAAACAGTACTAAACCTAACTTCTCCATTTAAAATCACACGATCAAATGTAAGATAAAAAAAAGATACGATGGATTAAGGACGGTTTGTAACTAGGAGCGTTTTAATAGTATGTTCCCGAGAAATGTACAAGGAAAGTTATTTATCTGGGTGTGTATGGTTCCTGGGACGTTGTGATAGGCATTGGTGTAGAGATAATTATTGTTTTACGAGATATTAACCTTCTTCTTTCCAGATATCTGCACAAAAAATCCAAAAATAAATTAAACTCATAAAAGCTTAAACTTAAAAAGGATAGACGAGCTTGAAATGGATATACTAACGATATTGTGCATGTATTAAACTCGAGGTAAGGCGTTTTGTGGAAGGTTTGAAAGAATGCAAATTAGTTGAGATTGCTGTGCATTCTGCAACTTGATTTCCTCTTTCTATCTTTTTCTAAACGTACCTGAATAATGTAATCCGACGCTGGTCTCAAGAAGATATAACAACTTTATTTTTGGCAGTCTTATTGTTTCTTGTATTTCCATCTTTTCCATCGTCCTTCTGCAAGGCTCTGTCATTTAATGCATGAGAAGGAAAAATAAATCAAGGATTACGAAGCGAATAAAGTCCGTTTGCTTTGAGGAGTACGAAACACATGGACTAAACACACAAACACTGGATGACAAATTCACACCTAATACACTCTAAACTACCCATTCATCTCTCCCCGTCTTTGTATTTCACCCCCGTCTTGTAATTCACTTACTTCGACTTCCCTTTTGGGTAATAAAGCCTCTTGCCATTTACGGAAATCGCACCCCTCCAAAATATGGGGTAGAAAATATTGTCCAGGCAATAAAAAGAAGCTCAAAGTATGGAAATGTAGCTTTGTCGAATTGAAAACTTAAAGCTACAAGAATGGGAGATCATGCTTATAATGTCTACGCCCACAAGAAAAACAGCAGCAGCGGTGCTTCCCACATAACACATCCTACCGAAAACAGCAACAGATCTGCGTCCAATCCTTACTCAACACCCACCCAGTTCTCCAGAAACAGCGACCGATTCGAGTCTGCCACTTCCTTTGGCATGCAACACGCTTCCAGTAATTCTAGGGTAGCTTCCCCAAGCTCCAGTGTTCCTATAGCAAATATACAACCTACAAATATCCAACCCACATACACACAACCGGCTGCAATTCTGCCTCCAGCAAAGGCCTATACCCCAATAACCAAGAGCCCGTCAAACCACGAGACAGACTACACCTCCCCAGCCATGGCTTCTCCACGGTTCTACTCCAACGACCAGGACCTCAGCAACCCCAGTATCAAAACATCACAAGATATCAAGCAAAACAGCACCGTCAACACACCTGACCCCGAGATCACCAACCAGCGCCGGTGGTTCTCGTTCCTCTTTTCGTCCAAGGTGCCGCCCATCACCGCCAAGGAGGACAGAACACCGTACCCGTGGCTCTCGGCCAACTACTTGAAGCAGTTTGGGTTCTGGTGGCTCTGGCCCGTCATGAAGAAGGGCTACCAGCGCACACTTGTTCCCGACGACCTCTGGACGCTCACGCCGACGCTCCAGGTGACCGAGATGCACACTGTCTACGAGCAGCACCTCCACCGGATCCTCGACAAGGCCAGGAAACAGCACGAGCAGCGCACCACGGGAAAGTTTGAATGGCCCGTGCACGCGATTCCCTGGGCGCTCGTTCTCACGTTAAAATGGGAGTATATCATCAGTTGTTTGTTTCTCTGTATTTCCTTTGTGGCCCAGTCGCTCTCGCCTCTCATCACCAAGGAACTCATCAACTTTGTCCAGTACAGAGCGTTTGGAGTTCCCCAATCGATGGGCAGGGGCGTTGGGCTCACCGTAACCGCAGTGATTCTCATCTTTATCAACGGGGTGCTTCTCAACCACTCGTTCCATCTAGCCATGATTGCCGGGGCGCAGATGAAGGCCATTCTCACCAAGGAGCTTCTTCACAAGTCGTTCACGCTTTCGGCCAAGTCCCGGTACATGTTCTCCAACGGGCGCATCAACTCGCTCATGGCGACGGATCTCACCCGAATCGACCTTGCCTCGGGCTTCCAGCCCATGGTGCTCTGTTTCCCCATCCCCGTGATCATCTCGGTGGCGCTTCTTCTCAAGAACTTTGGGATCCCCTCGTTGGCAGGAATCGGGCTCTTTTTCGTGTCGCTTGCCATCTGTGCCTTCCTCACACAAGTGCTCTTCAACAACCGTGAGATCGTGGTCAAGTATACCGACCAGAGAATCGGCCTTATGAGAGAGGTGCTCGAGAACTTCAAGGTGATCAAGTTCTACGCATGGGAACTCGCCTACAAGCTCAACATTGCCGACGTGAGAACCAGCGAGATGAAGTACCTCTCCAAGATCAAGTTTCTCCGGAACTTCATCACTGCCTACGCCGTGTGTCTTCCTACACTTACCTCGATGGTGAGTTATGTGACCATGTGGGCCACGGACCGCAGAAGGTCGCCTGCAGATGTGTTCTCGTCCTTGTCGCTCTTTGCCATTCTCGCCCAGGCCATCATGTTGCTCCCCATCTCGCTTGCCACTGCTGCCGACGCCTACATTGGGTTCAAGCGGCTCCGGGACTATCTCAGCGCTGCTGAGTTTTCAGACGAGATTGACCAGCAGATGCTTCCTTACCGAACCAACGATGAGTCCTGGGACGACAAGAGAGATTCGTACGACGTTACTACAACCTCGACCCAAGGCAGCGAAGATGCCTCCGAGAAATCCACGGCCATCCGTCTCCGAAACTGTAACTTTGTCTGGGAATCCTTCCATGACGAGCTCGACACAAACGTATGGGACCTCACCAAGGAGACCAGGGCCGCACGTAAGTTGGCCAAGAACAAGCAGCGCGAGAGACGAAGCTTGATGCGAATGGAGAAGCATGCGTTGAGCTCGTACGCCAACTCCACGCGCAACGAGTCGCTTTCGTCCGACCAGCTCCAGTTCCCGGGGCTCACCAACATCGACTTGGACGTGCACCACGGCGAGTTCGTCATCATCACCGGGATCATCGGCTCAGGCAAGTCGTCGCTTCTCAGCGCGCTTGCTGGGTTCATGAAGCTCGACAACCCCAAGACCAGCGAGTTTGCCACGCCCGCTGACCTTGTTCTCTGCGCCGCTCCGTGGATCCAGAACGCCACAGTCCGGGAAAACATCCTCTTTGGCAAGCCCTACGACCCGGTGGCCTACAGAAAGGTGCTCTACGCATGTGCGCTTGAAGACGACTTGAACCAGTTGCCCGCTAGAGACAACACCGAGATTGGCGAGCGAGGAATCACGCTTTCCGGCGGCCAGAAGGCCAGAATCAACCTCGCCAGAGCAGTGTACTCAAACACACAGGTGCTTCTCCTCGACGACGTGATCAGCGCGGTAGACGCCAAGGTTGGCAGACACATAGTCAACAACTTGATCAAGGGTCTTCTTAAGGGAAAAACAGTTGTTCTCGCCACACACCAGCTCGGAATAGTACAGTCGGCCGACCGCGTGGTGTTCCTCAACGGAGACGGTAGCATCGACGTTGGCACCGTTACAGAACTCCTCCAGCGAAACGAGTCTTTTGCTGGTTTGATCGAGTACACCCAGGATAACGAGCAGAACGACGACGACGAGATTGCAGCAGGAAACTACGTACTCGAAGATGCCTCGCCAAACGATCTTCTTGGAAGGACTGTGCTCGACGAGGAAACAGCACACAACTCCATCTCATGGGAGGTGTACAAGCTGTTCATTGACCTTGGCTCGGGAGTGTTTGGCAAACTAGCTGTGCCGCTCTTTGTGCTTATCGTGATGCTAGCCACGTTTTGCCAGCTCTTCAGTAACACCTGGCTCTCGTTCTGGATCGAGCGCAAGTTCCCAGACAAGTCAGACAAGTTCTACGTGACCTTCTACGTTCTCTTCTCCATGCTCACCGTGGTGTTCACCATGTTGGAATTCACCCTTCTCTCGTACATGAACAACCTCGCAGCCAAGTTGCTCAACAAGTACGCCGTGGAAAAGATCTTGCACGCTCCCATGAGCTTCATGGATACAAACCCGCTTGGACGTATCTTGAACAGATTCACCAAGGACACGGATTCCTTGGACAACGAGCTCGGGGAACAGCTCCGCTTGTTCATCTTCCCCATGGCTCTTATCATCGGGATCCTCATTCTCTGCGTGTGCTACCTTCCCTGGTTTGCCATTGCTGTGCCCTTTTTGATCTTCTGGTTTCTTTTCCTCGCCAACTTCTACCTGGGTTCTGCCCGTGAAATCACCCGTCTCGAGTCCACCAGTCGCTCCTTGGTGTACAACAACTTCAACGAGACGCTCACCGGAATGGCCACCATCAAGGCGTTCAAGGCCGAGGGCGACTTTACCCGCAAGAACGACTTGCTCTTGGACCGCATGAACGAGGCGTACTACTTGTCCATAGCCACCCAGCGGTGGTTGAGTGTCAACTTGGACATCATCACGTCGTCCGTGGCTTTGATTGTGTGTCTCTGCTGTATCACCGGCCAGTTCGATATCAGCGCCTCTTCCACCGGCTTGTTGCTTAGTTACGTCATCCAGTTGGTGGGCTTGCTCTCTTTCACCGTCAGAACCATGACCTTGGTTGAAAACGAGATGAACTCGGTCGAGAGATTACACGAGTACGCCACCGCTCTTCCCCAGGAAAAACCCTACAAGAAGTCCGAGTTCTCGCCTCCTCCGGAATGGCCCTCCTCGGGCTACATCCAGTTTGAAAACGTTTCCTTGCGCTACCGTCCTGGGCTTCCCGTGGTGTTGAAGGACATGAACGTGTCGATCTACCCCGGTGAAAAAGTTGGTATCTGTGGTAGAACCGGTGCTGGGAAGTCTTCCATCATGAATGCACTCTACAGATTGACCGAGTTGGAGCTGGGCCGCATCTATATCGACGGCTTGAACATTGCAGACATGGGCTTGTTCGACTTGCGCTCACATTTATCCATCATTCCTCAGGACCCGGTGCTCTTCCAAGGCTCCATCCGCAAGAACTTGGACCCGTTCGACCAGTACAGCGATAACTTGCTCTGGCACACGCTCCGCAGAGCAGGCTTGTTTGATGGACCCCAGTTGGAAAGAGCGAAAAACACCAAACACGACCCAATGAATAGCGTGGGTTACGAAGATCTCCATAAATTCCACTTGGACCAAATCGTGGAAGACGACGGAAGCAACTTCTCCTTGGGGGAACGCCAATTGATTGCACTTGCTCGGTCGCTCATCCGCAACTCCAAGATCTTGATTCTCGACGAAGCCACCTCCTCGGTGGATTTTGAAACAGACTCCAAAATCCAAAACACCATAGCAACCGAGTTTTCCCAGTGCACTATTCTCTGCATTGCCCACAGATTGAAAACTATCTTGACTTATGACCGTATTCTCGTGATGGACCAGGGCCGCATTGTGGAAAAGGGCATTCCCTGGAACTTGTACAATAGTAACGGTGTTTTCAAGAGTATGTGTGACAAGGCAAACATCTCTGCCGATGACTTTTAGACCTGTAAAGATTAGACAAATTTGTATTTTTAATTAATGACCTTACGACATTGAGTGTTAAAAGTAACTTTGTATTGATTTAATAATGTTTGTAGCTCACATACAAGCTTATTTTCAAGCTCTTCTGATTTCTCAACTTTCTTGTAAAGCAACTTTTTTCATATTTCTACTTTTTCATGGCTGCGAAATTTACAAATCAAATTTGATTGCTGCGAAATTTACAAATCAAATTTGATTATGCTGGGAAATTTACAAATTTGATTATGCTGCAAAATTCACTATTCCATACGAGGTTTTGTTATATCTATTGAATTGAATCTCTACAGGTAAATCAAGTATACTAGCTGGTACATGCTTATAGTGATTTGCTATTTTTAATTTATATCAGTTACTTACACGGAGAAATAGATAATTCTAAAAAACTTCAACTTGTTCCTTCATAGTCTTTGAAATTATGCAGCTGAAACTAACTCAGACCTAACATTATCTATGCTAATTTAAAATAGTGACCTTTATTTAAAATCTACCAAGTCCGAGAACTCCGGACTGCGCTACCACAATAATTATAACAGAGAACCCAAAAATAAACCATCAAAACGGAAGATTACCAAGCTATTGAAATGAAAGTTGCCCGTATCTAAGAGTGAATATGTACTAGGAACCATGGCACGATCAATCTGAACCAAAAATAGTGTTTGATGCTTAATCATTGTATACGTTATACGCTGAGGCAGTGCCACCAGCAACAAGTGACTAGCGGATGGCAACAAAGACGAAGTCTAATGCAGAATTCATTTACCTAAGTGCATTTAATGAAGTGATTTCCTTGAATTAAGTAATCTGATGCAACGCTCAGGCTTTTGTTGAGCTGTTCATATGGAATTAAAATTTAACATTGCTGTACATATGATATGCTTAATAAGGGAAACTGCAAAGAATTTCAAGTATTTAAAGGTTCAATATCCAGATATAGTCATGCAGCAATTTGAATATATTCAGACTTGATATTTCACATAATGAGTATATCCGAAAAAGACTTCTCGCCTCCTCCTTATCTGAAAGTTTCTACAGATGCCTTAGAACACTCCATTTTGGACCTATCCTTGCAAGAAAACAATAAAGAAGGTTCCTCTGAAAACCTTCCACTCTCCAGATTCCTTAGACGAGTACGCATTCAAGATATCCGCCAGTTGATTACGGTTGAAGACGATTGTACAATTATTCTGCCTAGCCTTCTAGCCTCTTTACTAAAACTACCAAAGACAAGTAATCGAGGAACGCTTAAAATTACAGGACTCCTACAATGGGTTATACTAGAACAAAACGCAGATGGAGTACGTGGGCTATTCAATGAAATAGAGTACTCACAGGATCTGAAGGATCTGTCTATCTGTTTTGTTCCTCCACAAGAGCTCAACACTGTTCCTGTGATAGTTCGGCATGGTTTCGTAAAGAAGCAACTGGATATTGAAAAGCTAAAAGAACTCAAACATTTAAACAGTCTCACAGTAGAAGGTTTCAAATTGGAGTATCTGGACAGTCATCACAATTTCCAAAATATCCGCAAGTTAACCATCATTAGGACGACTGTTCCAGAGGGTTTTCTTAAAAATTTTCCCAACCTAGAAGAGATCACAATTTTGAAGCATGCCAAAGGAAGTATAGATTTGAGGGTACTAAAATCATTAAAGAAGGGCGTTTTTGAAGAAACGAGGCTCGATTTTCCGCATGCACAAGTGGAAAATTTAACATTCAATGACTGCGACGGTTTCACTGATTTTTCGTATTATTCCGGTACTCAGAATTTGACTATTATGAGAAGCACTTTTGAGAAAACAACTCGCTTTGATTACAACTTGCGTCTTAAGACGTTGATACTTAATAGAATTCAGATGCCCTTGGACGGAACCAAGCGACCTTTTAGTGTTCCATTACCTCCCACTATGGAAACTTTGTGCATTCTGTTTTCATCTCTTGACCACATTGTTGATTCTGACATAAATTACCCCAGCACGTTGAAAACTCTCATCATTATAGGTTTTGACTCCTTCTATAGCAGCAGTTTGTCGAAATTCGGTTTTTGTGGCCCACTCAAACTACCTGTTGGGTTGGAGGTGTTAAGAATACACTGCAGCTCGTTGAAGGGGTTTGAGAACTCCTGTCTGATTCCAAGCTTAACACACGTATTCCTTTCTTCTAAGTGCTTTAGAAATATGAAAATCTCGAATATGACGACCAAATTCTTGATAGTCCAGGGCTACAACAAAGGTTTTCCCTTCGGTCTTTTTGCAAATCCTGTCATTAATGTAACATGTCAGAGGTTTTTGCTTGAAGGTTCTCTCGTACAGGACCTGTGTGAGACTACACATAATAAGATGAATTTGCTAAAGAAAGAAACTGATCGTGAACTTGAATTGTTTGACAACATCTATCGGTACCTAGGATCCCTCGGATCTATACATCCTTTGTTCAAACTAAAATGGAGTATACTAGAATCCAGGGAAAGCGAAGGATTTGGTATTGCGGTTAATCTTATTAATGAATCTGGAATGTTGGTACTTTTCTTACTGGCAGGGGAGACTTTGGTTTATGCTAATGGATCAGATACCCCAATATATATGCCTTTGGTGTTTGAAGACTTGCAAAGTTTTGAGTTGGTCTCTAAGTAAATGGAATAACAATGTTAGTCAATATGATGTGCCACCAATTTGAAGCCACCATTAACCTTTTTCGGAATGATCTGCGCTTGTTTGTCGGCTGGCTTGTATTCATTTTGGGCGTAACTACTATATTTAGAGGAATACCACTCCCACCCATTTGCCGGAGCTTTCTGTGAAGAGGTTTACCCGCTAAGCCTCTCCCACAAAGCAGTAACGCAACTTCCGAAATGGGGAAGTTTCTTATTATCCCCGGCGCCGCGTACTCTCAAGACAGACGCTGCGCCTACTATCCCCGGTATATGTACACTCTTATACTGCGCCCACTATCGCCGGCATCTGTCCAGTATATCAATAACCACTATTTATTTACCTCTGAAACTTTCTGCTTTTGTATTCCACGTTTGTTTTTTTAGCTTGCTTCCCCCAATGAATCTCCCTTTGAGTATTCCCACCTTGTATGCTTGGACACCTACGTCAATTCCGTCGCTGCTTGCCTTGACTACCATTGCTCCCACTCATGCCACGGCGTTAGAACTCAGCCTCATTAGCGTAGCGCAGAGAGCTGCTACTGAGACCGATTTCATGGAGTTGATATCGCTCTCGCAGATTGCCAGAGGTTGTGAGGCCTCCCTAACTGTCATCAGCGCACAGTCTATTCGCTCCGCGGCTGCAGAAAACACCGCCATGGTGTCTTTGGCCAACCAGGCCATTTTCAATGCCACGCTTAACTTGCAGGACTTGGACTACGAGGAGAATCTCTACAAGCATTTGCTGAACCTTTACAGGTTTGAGTTGCAACCCGTACCAAACTACCTCTATCTCGTATTATACGCTTTGACCTTGGTGTACTTGATCCTCATGTTGTTCAAATCTAGGTATCAGTGGTCACCACGGCCGGAACAAACACCATGATTGCCGGGATCTGCTTCCAGGTGGTTGCCATGACCATCTACGTGTACTTTTTGTTTGATTTCTTGTGGAGAATTTACTTCAAGAACAACTCCAAGGTTGCGGACCCAATTCAAAAGAGTATTGTCAATTTCTTCAAGTTGCTCTTCAACACCAAATCTGTCCAGCCGTACAAGGAAGAAATGGAATACTGCTACAACCAGCAATATAGCTCCATCCGCCAGCGGAAGTTGTTCCCCTACTTTGGCCTCGCTTTGACTGTTTCTGTCTTGGTTATCTACATTAGATGTATTTATAGAGTTGTTGAGTTGGCACAAGGGTTTACTGGATATTTGGTTCGCCACGAAGTGTACTTGATGGTGTTGGATGCCTTGATGATTTCGATTACCGCCTTGATTTTCTTTCCTTTCCATCCTGTCTGGGTGTTTGGTACTGACAATGTGGTGAGATTGGCCACCATTAAGCGCAATATGGATGAGAATAAAGCCTCCTTTGAAAGAGAGGAGTGATTTGAAAATGTTACTAACCTTTGGTAAATCCACGTAGAAATTGGTACAAAGTTTCTATTGCAGCTGGGGTCTTTTGCCCAGCATACTCTTTTATATCAAAATACAAAATATCAACATTTTCTGCTGTAAGTTTCTTTTTGGAAATGTCAATATGTTCTGCTGTAAGTTTCTTTTTAGAAATGTCATTTTAACCGTAACCTCAAGCATTGTCAAATCTAAGGTATGCTACAGCATACTTTCTTCAATTGATATGCTTAATGAAACTAGAAGAAAAATCGTAGTACTTAATGGGCTCAATATCCAGTTCTATTGGAATTATTTTGCAATCTATTGATAGTTGATAATCCAATCCCCATCAATGAACCCGTTCCAAAATTTATTAACTCCTAAGAATTCTACAGAAGATGAATTGGTATCTTCTCAAGAGAAAGCCAATTCGTCTGAACTGAGAAACTTGGGATTTTCAAAGTTCCTAAAGCGAGTTCGAGTTCAGGATAATCCCCAGTTGATTACCATTGAAGAGGACTGTACGTTTATTGTGCCTGGCCTTCTTGCCGCCTTACTAAAACTACCAAAGACTAGTTATAGAGGAACGCTTGAAGTGACAGGACCCTTGCAATGGGCTACTTTACAGCAAAATGCTGAAGGGGTCCGTGGGCTTTTCAAGGAAATCGAGTACATACAGGATCTGAACGACCTGGTTAACTCTTTTGTTCCTCCACAAGAGCTCAACACTGTTCCTGTAATAGTTCGCCATCTTGTGGTAAAGAGCCAGCAAGATTCCGAGCAGCTACAAGAACTCAAATACTTAAACAGTCTCAGAGTGGAAAGGTTTAGATTGGAATATCTGGAAGCTCTAAAGAATCTCCAAAATCTCCGCAAGATCACTTTCTTTGAAACAACTGTTTCAAGTGACTTTCTTAAAAATGTCCCCAACCTAGAGGAGATCATTTTCGAAAAGGCCGTGCGCCTTGGACGTTGGGATATGGAGCATTTAAAACTGTTGCAGAAAATTGTTATTAATACTTCAAACATCAGTGTTCTTCTCCCAGAATCGTTAAAAGAAGTTGTACAAGAGAACCTCGTACTTGAAGGCGATTTGGCCCCCCATTATAGAGAGGTTGAGAGATTCAAGTTCAAGAACATTCATTTCACTATTCCTTTCCGTTTTGACTTTAACTATCGTCTTAAGACGGTAATCCTTGATGAAATTCAGATGCCCTTGGCTGATATAAAGCGCCCTTTTAGTGTTGCATTCCCTCCCAGTTTGGAAACTTTGTACATTCGGTTTTTATCTCCGGACCACATTGTTGATTCTGACATGACTTACTCTAGCTCGTTGAAAAATCTCACCATTGAAGGTTTTGATTTCTTCTATAGCAACCGTATGTTGGAATTTGGACGTTCATGCGGACCGCTCAATTTACCTGCTGGGTTGAAGAAGTTAAGAATCAAGTGTACCTCGTTGAAGGAGTTTAGGAACTTAAATCTGATTCCAAGCTTAACCCACTTATTTCTTTCTTCAAAGTGTTTTAGAAATATGAAAATTTCAAATCTCGCAACCAAATTCTTGACAATTGAGGGCTACAGCAAAAACATTTGCTTCGGCCTCCTTACAAATCCTTTTAGTAATGCACCATGTCAGAGATTAGTAATTGATGGTCATCTTGTCCGGGACCTGTCTAAGAACAGGAAGAAAAGAATGAAGTCACCAAAGAGACAAATTGACCCTGAACTTGAATTGTTTGACAACATCTATCGGTACCTCGGATCCCTCCGGTATAAAAATCGTTTGTTCAAGCAAAAGTGGAACATACTAGAATTCAGGGAAACAAATGGATTTGGAATTGTAGTTGACCTTGTTAATGAATCTGGAAAGTTGGTGCTTTTCTTGCTGGCTGGGGAGACTTTGGTTTATGCTGACGGATCAAGTTCCCCAGAATCCATGCGTTTGGTATTTAAAGATTTGGAAAGTTTTAAGCTAGTTTCCAAGAAGTGAATGAGATATCAAGGTATCAAATACTATGTGGGACAATAAGATCTGGTTTGAGTCAATACATCTGAAAACTTGGTTATTGTTGTTGTCAATTACTGTAATCGATATCCAACACTTTTCTGTTAAAGTATTATCTAGCTTGAGAGCGCTATGAGCATTGAAAATATAGCGTTGACACACTTGTCAACTTTATTAGGAACTTTGATAGGAATTTACCTAGATGGTTTTATTTATTGATGAGTGTGATCCAATGGTTATCCACTAGCTTGCTAGTTGTGGCTATCTTGTTTTTCAAGCTATGCATTGGCCTACTTCAAGAACCAAAATTTCGAGAAACATCTCCAAGTTGACGTTCAGCAGACTAGGTTCAAGATCAGGTCGGTGTATATATTGTTAGAAATGTTTTATAGCTTAATGTAATACTGAAAAATTCCAACTAAACTGTATCACTTTTTTGATCTACTGACTCTTTTGATCTACAGATCTAAAAGGTACAGAACATTAATGAATCATAAACATATGGCTATGTTCAAATATCAGAAGGATTTAAAACATATTAATGTTAGTTAAGTTGGACACTCATATAGAATTTCATTCACAAACATTGGGTTAAATAATTCAGAAGCCATTTTGCAGCCAAAATTGAGAACTATAACAACTACAATGTTTAGCAGTCCAAGTAGTGTAAGATTACTGAGATACCCACTTATCATATCAAGTTAATCCTAAAGGTCTAGAAAAGCACTACATTATATATCTATTTTTAAGCCTCGGTATTTGAAACCCATGGTATTTACATCAATGGTTATAGAGACATGTATTAAAATTAAAGAAAATTAAAGAAAAGTAGAGATAAAAAGATAAAGATAAAAATAGATAAAAATAGGAGGAGCTATTTCTACATTAGGTGGCGGAATGAAAATGTAATACCTAAAGGTGTTTTTTCAGTTCTGATATTATTCATCTTATTGTGGTATACCAGAATCTGACTGTTCCAGAGAATCCTCTGGCCAAACAAGTCCGAAAAGCACTGGGTGTAGTGACGGAATCTAGATAACGGAAAGCATATCCTTTTCTTGTGGTTCTGCACCTTCTTGTGCTCTCTTCGATGTAGTAAATTGGAAACACCCAATTCTGTGGAGTTTGCAGTCGTCAGACCTGACTTGTGAAACTCCGTTTGAATCTGTGTAAGGTTCACAAGTACAGTTGTTCGGATATTTGTAATTAACATTCAAAGAGTGTTCTGTACCTGGAGCTGTGCATCCTTGAGCTGTGCAGCCTTGAGCTTTGAAACTGGTATTGTAGTTAACCGCCATGACTTCTGATTGTTTAGTGAGGAAAGGAGTTTCTGCTGTGGCTTGGAATGGGCTATGAGAATGGGATCAAGCTGGTTGTAGAATAGTAACAAGACAAGACGTTTGTTGTCAAATAAGAAGATAAACTGGCGTCTATTTGAAATCGATATATTTCTAATTTTTTACTTTTTATTTACCTGGGTTCAAATAAAACTGAGAATAAAAATTTAAACCAAGCACGGAATCTTCACCTCCATTGAGCTTGAGGCTTTTCGGAATCAACTCTTGCTTTGAATATCTAATGGTATGAATATTTCCAGTCCGTGATATGAATAAACGGTGAAAAGACTGTATATGCTTTTTGCAACAAAAACAAACTGTTGCACTAAGGGTCTTTTCTTCTCATACTAGTTATAAATGGGGGTATTACTATTATTTGTCTGCTTTTAGTACACTCTTCCTTATCAGGAGGTTTCCCCTTCATAAGAGCCTTGCAGAGGATTTACAGAGCATAACTTTAAAGTTTATCCCTGCGATTTGGAATTAATAATGAGGTTCTAAGATGAGCTTGTAAGAATGAGCAATTTATTAAAATCCATGTGATACGAGTTTATATAATGAAGGTTTTTTTTTTGTTTTTTTTTTTGATATTTTTTGGTGTTTTTGAAAATTTAGAAATAAGAAACCGAATCAAATTCTGGATAGATCAATTCACTTAAAGATTCCCTACGACTAAGAAATCTGTAAGTACATGAACACTCCTACATTGTGAAAGACTAACACTGGGAAGCAGCACCACTGCTGCATCCCAAGTTAGGCTGAACACTACTAATTGGAGCTTGGCCACGGATTTCATCAGACCATCCATTGCATTTGCACCCACTACCACCGTAGTAGTGTCTGTCACATTTCTGGTACTGTTGATCGCCCCAGTAGTAAAGAGACTGCAGCCACACGGAAACCGTGTCTCCTGGGGCAATGTCACAGGTGAAAGAACCACCTTGAGTGTTTGTCCAACTGATACTGAAACCAAAATTAACACCGGCATCGTATTCTGCAACACCCCAGTTGAAGCCACCACTAACCGTTTCGGTAGTGGATTTACTCCAGTTAATTTGAACCAGTGCCCCAGCAGAGTTGAATTGATTGTCGGCACAACTAGAGGATTTAGTCCAGGGACCCCAGACCCACCCACTGGCGGGAGTTCTCCAACGGGTGAAGTGAGTTCCGAGAGGAGCATTGGAACAGGACCATCTCTTGGCAAGGTCGGAAGTATCTTCCGAAGCAGTGGTTTCGTTGTTGACTGTGAAGTCACCCAAGACGGTTTTGGTCTCGTTACTATAGAGAATAAGTCCGTTCAAGTTTTGGCCTTTCAAATAAAGCGCCTCAACATAGTTCAAGGCATCATCATCGGTGGCAGTCGTGATAACTGTGTTGTTGACAGCTAAAGCAATGGTATAGTGAGGAATTGAGTCAAGATCTCTCTTGGCAACACCACACTCAACAGGGCTAGCAATAGCAGAAGCAGCATAAGCCAAAGCAAACATGACTGTTTTCTTGGTGGTTTTAGAAATCGGTTGCAAAAAAGTATCAAACATGCTCATTATTATTGAATACTGCTTGTTTTATCTGGGAAAGCTTGATGATGAAACTGAAAATTAGGAAAAGTACTACCTATTTATAGTTAACTTGCAATATCTTATTGAAGATGTATCGTATTATTTTATTAAGATCTAAATCTTTGTCGTCAGTACAGATAGAAAACATTCAGTTGACCTGTCTAAAAAAGTATACATAACTAGGCTTCAACATTCTTCATGAGATTTCAATCTAAGTTCTTAGTACAAACTGTTATCAGTATGCGTCAATGACGTCATTATCCAGTTATTTTATCGAAGTCAGGAATACCAAATGGAATGTTACAACCTTCATAATACCATATGCAACGTTTCATCACCACTAAGGTTTTTTAAATCATCTTTTGAAACCGATTATATGCCACTTCAACAAAAACCATTGTATGGTATTCTTGATATTGCTTCTTTTCTGGAATCGGGATATCCCTGGAATAACTAGTGAATAAAGATGATCAATAAGTCTTCTACAGCTCAGAAACTCCATAAGATTTAATTCTGACTCTTTCTGCAAATCACAACTTGTGGCACCTGTATCCTGTCAGAGACCTGGTTTTCGTCAACTACATCACCAAGAACTACATGATATGCATGTTAATTCGAGATAGGTTTCCTATTGGGAAACATAGGAGTCCACCAAATTCTAGATTCCTTAGAGTTCCACATCACCACTACCGCTCGAGTAGCTGTATAACATTGTCCAACATTGATATATACGAAAATAAAGTGAGATTGTGTAGTTCGTATGTATATTTCCGTTGAATCCTAGTATCATGATTACTCGTCAATCTGGAGTGGAACTCAAAATATGGAGTCCACGTTGTTCGCTGCTCGAAGAATACGCTACAATTCATCTGAAATATAATTCAAAGCCTTACTGCAATTTTATTAGTCAATTATTAACCTAGAAAATAATATTACACATTACTAATATTAAAGATCCAACCTGACAGTTTACAAAAAGAAATGTTCTCCAGGAGATACTAAATGGTATTGATCTATGATTTTGATCAATTGATATTGATTTACTAATATTAGAAAACGCAAATCATTTAGGATATAATTTGTAGGATCTTGTATTATGAAAAAGGGCCATCTTTATCAAAAATACTATATATCAGCTACATCTATGATTAGATAAATTTAATATGAAACATTCAATATGAAACATTTAATATGAAACATTTAATAACATTTAATATGAGATTTAATATGAGAATAGTATGATAGTTTGATGAGAATTTAAAATGAAAATCTACTATATTTTTTAACAGTACGAGAAATAAATGTAGTGAAGAACTACTTCATGTACATCCAAACATGCTCACAGAAGAATAGTAAACTGCCACTGGTCGTATAGTGCTTCAGCCCTTTTTGTCTCATTGCTCGTCTTTTCAATATTTTTCCGATCCTTCCATTTTGAGTTCTTCGCAGCAAAATGGTGCGCATAAGGAAACTTCGAAGTTTGCTACTCGTAATTGAGAGCTGTTGGGAAGTGTCTGGACTTGTTGGAATTCTTATAGCAACGAAATTAGCTACAAGTGGATCTCTGTGAATTTACGAACTTATCGTCCAGCTGTCTGATCTAAAAATAAGGAATTAAGTATCTCAAAATCAAAAACGATGCATCGGACCGTGTATCGCCTCGTTCTGAGCCATCTTCTTTTCCTTGGAGATTGGGTGAGTTTGTGGCTTGTGGCTTGTGGCTTGTGGCTTGTCAGGCTAAAATGTACGCCTACTGCTGTTGAAAGACTTTACCCCTAAAATCGCAATAATGCCGCTTGAGTGCACTTGTGACGAAGCTTTTGTAATTCTTATAGAGGAATGTGACGTTGTAGACGGGTTTTCGAAATTATGAGAAAGATAAAGCAAAACCTCTTTGTTAAGTAGGACTTCATGAGACATAGATACTTTAAAAACGGATACTTTAGTTTAAGTAAAATATACGATATGATGATGAAGAAAAGCAAAAGTTCGCCGTGTTTGCAGATACAGCTGATTCTTGAAAGATTCTTTGGGTTTACTACAGTATTGTGGCCCCAGATAACTAATAATACAATTCAGTCCGAGATAAATACACAAACGTAGTTACTACAGACAAGTCTTTGTGTGTAACACACTCGCTTTACTCTGACAACGCCGGAATTCTTGAAGTCAAGCGGAAACTTAGACTGCATTGGTGAATTCAGTCATATTTGCAGCTGAATACTGAGTCAAAATAAAAATTCTTCACTCGTAATGTCCTAAGCAAAAATGGGTAGCGAAGAGGAAAGAGTGTTTTTTGACCCAGCTCATTTGAAAATAGATCAGATAGAGAAAATTTTCGCCAGAGGTCACTGTATTAAACTAGCCCTTTTGGATACCTTGACTGGTAAGGGAATGCTTGCTATAGAAGTTCAACTTTACTGGATAATTTTAAATAAATATTGCGATTTGTATAAATCAAAAGGCACTGTCGTTTGTCGATGTTTCTACCTTCCTCTACACCTGTTTCTCTCAATATTTTAAAATCTAAACTCTTGAGAATAGTTATTAATATAGATGGACGGCCGATAATGTACTTTTAATTATTTTATGCTTGCTATTGTATGTCTAGTAAATATTTATATATTATAATTGTGAATCTTAATTGACTCTGATTATTTTTTCTACTTTTTTATCATAATTTTAAAAATTTTGGTTATTCTTTAAATATTTCCATTTATTTAAATTAATTGAAACAATTATTATTTCTCTACACCAAAGAGAAATACACTTCATTCAACCACAAGCAACTCGCTCACATTTTATTTGAAGTTTCATTCCCTTTCAAAGTCAAATCACACCCTTATATCTTAGCCCCAATGCTGATACGTTACCAGTTACGCTGCAACCAGCCTTGTTAATCGAAATCTTTCCATTTAGTGTTTGGCTCACCAAGTACTAATTCCTTTATAGAAAAAGGGTATACTATATTTTATTCGTTAATCATAACAATACTATTGCTTCACGAAGTTTTAACTCGAATAAAAAATACTGGAAGACGAAGCAGGATTTCCTTATGTACACAAGTCATTTTGCTGTTATAATAACTGGATATCTACTGTATTATATATACTTAACATTAAAGCTATAACTTTCACTAAAAATTGCATAAATAAAACGTACTAGATGAGGTTGTTCTAGTCATTTGGTCACCAGCCACATTCATGACTTATACTGAAGATTCCAGCATAACCAATTGCAATTCTTGAGAGAAGGTCTGTAATGTCAGCCCTTTTTTTTTGAAATCTAAACTTTTGGTTATGGAATTGCAGACAGCAGAAGCAGAGCTCTCAAGCCCGGAAAATTACTCTATAATCCTTCCAACATTGATTCTACAGCAAGAGTGGCATTTTATTGAATTAAATTCTTTATGAGATCTTACCTGGTCATAGTTATGTCTCTTACCGGCTTCTAATCAGCAATAATTCTTTTCAAATTAATCCTCACATAGCTAAGGTAATAATTCCGTTAAAATTATCAGTTGCAATATGCAAAAATCTTTCAAATGTACTGTTGAGGAGAGCACTGAACTGGATCTTCAGCTATTTATATGCTTCACAAGTTCACGGTCTGGGTATACAGAAAAGCACTTCACGCATCAACTAAATAATAACTCAGTTTTACTAATACATCAAAATAAACCAGTGTGCCTTGACTCTGAAACATAAATGACATAGACATCGATAGAAGTTTGTGGTTAAGAACACGATCAAAAAGAGAGGAACCTTTAAAATTTCTAATCTGAACTGCCAGTTAGTAATCGGTGAAAGTATGAAGACTCTTTCCGTTTATTTGGTATAATCTTAATGTGTAAATGATTTTTTAGTATTCTTATTCAGTACCGTATAATTCATCTCTATGTGTTTACAATCCAATTGAAGAGATCAAAAACTAAGTTTAGTAGTTATACACTTTAGGAAAGACAAGAGTGAAAACTTAAATGCTGTCTATCTAAGCTAATCATCTCTTTCTTGTTCAATAGATCATATATTATACTTAAATAACTTTTTCTATCAACATCTCTTGTACCCAAGTAAAGATAAAATTTGTTTCTACCACAGGATGAAGTTTCTGCGTCTCAGTGAGGTGCGTTTTAGGGGACATCTCCCGGTCTTATTTCCTAAAATCAATGTTTCTAAAATGTCTATTCATCATGATGTCGTGCGTCTATCTGTCTCCTGATAATAAAGTATAAGTTATTCCCTGGTGGGACTACCCACTAAAACCAAATGTCGTTTTCCCATAAGGAGAATCTTTAATTTAACAGTTATTTTCTACTTCTAACCTGGCTCTAAACCAACTACTTGAGAATGCGAATTTGCAACCATTTCCTAAAAGGGAATCCGCTGATGATAATTATGACGTCAGTATTTTTTATGAAATACTCTTTAAACTACATACTATTTCAAGCTTTCAAGTGGGTATTCTGCAACATATAGATACAAAGGATTTCTGTTTGTTTTCAGAGCGCTTCCATTCATTTCTACATCCAAGATTTCCCGATTTCGCGCTAAATGAATTCGGATATAAATTTGTACTTACTGATTAAGAGCTGCAGGAAGAAGTATGCTCATACCAAGTTCTCAGCTGCGCTCTAGTAAACGATTACATTTGAATATGAGAGTAATATATAGAAAGCAGAGGAATATTTGTCACTGAATTCTTCAATTATTCACATTTCATTATAATGCAGTGTGCTTATAGCCTCTTTGTTACGATTTATTCATTCTGCTTCCCATATAGAGTGAATGTTCAAAGAAGAGCTTCATTTCTTAAATATACCACAATGCGTGATGTTTGATAAAACGATGTATTGATAAGGATAAACACATTCCAGGTAAAACAACACTTGTAATGAATTGAAAAATGTATATTCTCTACCTTTCCTCCAATGCATTTGTTGTTTTTATAGCTCCCATAAATCAACCACTAGCACGGTAATTCTGAATCTGGATTAGTTGTAAAGCCGCTCGGAGTTATGAGCCATATCACATTCTTGTAGACCGGATATAAATACAATAAGATAATGAAGTATATAAAACATTCTATCAAGACACTGTAAAATAGCTAGATTCATCCATGATTTTATTCTGCAGATTTTTCCAATTAGTATTACTACTTTACCAAAGAGTAAATAACATATTCCCTAACCAATACACATCAATCCCATTGGTGGCCATTAATCCAAATTCTTCTATATTTCAGTTCTATCAGCAGATGCTAAAAGGAACAAAAATACAGAAAAGGCTTCAAATATGATATGGATTGTCACATAAAAACCAAACAAAAGGTAGATTTAGATACCCAGAAGACTATTAGAGAAATTCAAGCAGATAGTAGAGTTTGCTAGATTTGAGAATGATAGTAAAGTTACAATATGGGCATTATTTGTGGTAAGATACGGCTTGAGTGATAAAAAAGTCAAGTCTTGCAACCTTTTTTTTCAACTCCCATTCAATCTCTATTTCTATATAAGACACCTCAAGAAGAAACATTGAGAGTTTCATAGTTAATTCAGCAAAAAGTCTTTGATGATTATGCGCATCTTTGATGTTTTATTAAACAATTTCACACCTTCAAGTCAATGATTGACACCTTTTGTTCATACTCAATTTGCCCAGACGTTTTTAAACAAGCGGTAACAACACGAAGTGAATACCTTAGATATGACGGAGCACACCACATGAACAAGAGGTAGAAGAGCCATATCCAATGAACTGAGTTTGAATGATTAGCCTTCAAGTTGAGTACTAGAGTACTGGATGGAATATGAAGGCGATTTTCTTGCTAAACTGGACAAAGGATCTGACATGGACATGTGACATTTGAGCCATCATCATCGTAATTTTATCAAAAACTAATATGCTTCATGTTAGGCTATTCGGGTGGCTTATTTGCGTAAATATTAGTACGTATTTGAGTGGCTAAGTTAAAGTAAGGGTAGCAGGGAGCGTATTCAGAATAAGAGTGAAAAATAGCCACTAATTGTACAAGTGTCCAAGGTATTAATTTTACATCGTGTCACGCGGTTAGTAAGCTAGCCTAGTTATATGAGTAGGGGAAGTCCTTACATGTTTACAAACCTATATATTTAAGTAAGAATATCTAACGAGTAGCATAAATTTTCCATCTTTCTCCTGCCCAAAAGCTTTCTGTCAGTTTTTCGATGGATTTATCTGCCATTTATTACCATCATTTTGCTTTAAATTTCATATTGTACTGGTAACTTCTATTCCAGTTGTTTAAGTAAAACTTGGTTCACAAGGAATGAATCCTAAGGAAGAAGAGATGAAGCGTTTTTATGTGCAACATTTGTTGGAATGGTAATTACTTCGTGTAGATTATAGATATTTGGCGTAAAATTTGCTGATTCGACAATCTTGTTTACTTTGCTGCAAACCATGGTCTCCATAAAAATGATTATATATACAGTGTTTTTACTTTTTATTCATCCCTGGGACAGTAACATTTATACAATCGTAATTAATTTTCAAACCAATTGGTTCTGAAAAAGCCTTAAAATCAGCAAAATTAATGGAGAATTCATACTTGGTTTGAAAATAATTTCCGATGGTATATTTGTGGTCCTACGTGAATAAAAAGTAAATTGACTGTATTCATTTGTCTTACAAAATTGTCAGGTTATTCGTTTTTATATTTTTCCTGGTTTATCTAATCTATGAAGCTTCGTTAGAGCAGATCATATGACCACTTGAACGTGACGAGGCTTATAATTGTTGATTTAGATGTAATATATGAATTACATTTCCCACCTGTGAATCATTCCTACGCCATTATAACCGTGATTAAACCACCAATCCATTCTGAATGTAAGCAGATACAGCGTTACAATACCTATAGCTGCAAACTTAATCTAAACACCAGCAATATTTTAAAACCTTATCGCGTACCTTTATTTTTTTATTGTTGACACTTCGCTTAAAAATTTCTTCATATCTGTTACAAATTACCTCAGGATAAATGGAAATCACAGACCTTTCAGGGCTCCCACAGAGCTTGGTCTTACTTGTTGTAAAGTACCTTCCCAAACGCTACTTGATCCACTTGGTAGATAAATCTGATGTAGGAATCCAAGCATTGAACAACTACTATTCTACTATCGTGTTATCTGATTCAACTTCCGACCGCTTAGAGGTAAACCTTCCTCCAAAACTTGACTTTGAAACGCACTCCATAATTTCCCGTGCATATGAAGTAGAGGAAGAAAGCTCCCAAACAGCGATGCAGGTTTCTTGGTTTGAGTACTTAGTACAAGAAAACCCCAAGTTCCGCCCAAACAAGCTTATAGCCAGAGAATGGAAGTATTTGGTGGCCATTGATTCCAGATTCCCTGATCTATTGAACACTATTTCAAAGGTGGAATTAAGAAACCATTTGATGATCTCCCCTGATTATAATGAAATCTTGAATTCACACATCCGGGCTTGTTTCAAATATGAACTTAAGATCAATTCTACCATATTACAGTTATCTTCCTCCGTCAAATCCTTTGTAACCACCTTAGCTTTTGACGAAGCTTTACTTCCTCAATTGAGTTCCCTTTCCTCGTTGAAATTACTAAACCTGAAACTACCAAATAAAAGTAACTTCCCAAAGTCCTTAAGATCCCTTCACCTTTATGACATACAAAACACACTTGCCAATGTACAGTTACCTCGCTTGCAAGAATTAATAATAGAACATACGCTGTCGGAATACATAGACTTATCGAGAGTGCAAGTCCAAAAATTGACACTCAAAAGTCTTACCGAGATCAAAGAGTTATCTTGTATTGAGTTACCAGTTGGGATGACCTCTCTTACGATTGAAAGTTGCAATATTGACAATCTATGGGGGTTGGCAAAAGTAGAGGCTTTGTTAGAGTTCACAATTCTGGACAACAGCCCAATTGACTATTTTGAGTTCCCAAAGAACTTGAAGGCTCTTGAACTTTCTTTTATTCTGACCTCGACGGAGAGTTCTTATATGAGCCCGAAAAACAATACTGACGAAATTAAACACTTTACCAAGGGTTCCCTTCCTCCAAATTTACACACTCTTACTGTGTGTCTGGTAGATGGACTTCATTTCTATGCGCTGGCACTTCCCTCTAGTTTGAAAAAGGTCAAGTTCACCCTGACGTATGTAAGGTTTGATACCAACCTTCCCTCAGGAATCGAGTACTTAACCTTGAAAAACATGAAAATCGCCAATATCTCAGAAATCGGGTTTCCTAGTGAATTGGTGCAACTTGACTTGAGTCGAAATCATTTAAGAGGCACTAGTAATTTGTCCTACTTGAAAAAGTTGATATACTTAGACCTCAGCGATAATTATCTCGTTGCACTTCCCACCTCCCACTTGCCACCTAACCTTACTAATATTGGCTTGGAATTATGTGACTTACCAGCCCTTGATGTAAGTCAAGCCGTGGAATTCTTCAAAGCAAATAATGGATCGGTTTTACCGCCTGGCTCTTTGATCCTTAAACATCACACATTTGGTTCAGAGTACACTTCTCTCCAGCAGTTAAGAGCTGCCAAATTCCCTATAGATTTGAACGAGTTACATATCATTGTACACTTTTCGGACCCGGAACTTGGCAAAGTTCTCACTAGCGTATTGCCAAAAGGACTCAAGCTGTTGATTCTTCACATACAAGCCTCCCTGCCCGTATGTCAAATCAAACACCCCACCTTGAAAGAGATTGAACTTTATAGCAGCGGCTTTAATCGCTCCAATCCTGGAATGGATCACAAATTCAACTTTAGAGATTGTCCTCAGCTAGAGCTTGTATCACTAAAAGCGACAATTCTAGAGCTTGATTGGGACACATTTAGTGACAACGTTACCGAAATCAGCGCGCTGGGAGTTGGAATCTCCTCAATTAGAGGCGATCCATCCAGATTAAAAAAGTTGGAAAAATTGGATTTGAGCGATAACCATCTTGGGGAATGGCTCGCGTCTAACAAGTTTGAAATTCCTCCTAATTTGTTATCGTTGATGTTGCTGAGAAACTCTATCAAAACGATGGATATAACTGTCAACAAGCTCCGGAGCTTAAACGTGTACAGAAACCCAATTTCGGCTGACTGTATTGTGAAATTGTGCAAGGACATGTTAAGTAGGGACCACACCAAGCTTCCTTATATTTCTTATCCCGACAAAGAAGACCCCAGATTAGAGGAGTTCAAAGACAAGGTGAATTTTGGTTAGTGAGAGGTGGATTGTAGCTAGATTTAAGATTCCTAGATACACGTATATTGAACAATTAAATTTCTAAATTTGAGTAGCGCAAAGTTGCAATTCCCTACGGGTCATACAAATCTCCAGGGACATCGACTTTAAAACTTGTATAAACTATCTCCCATTTATTATGCACTGGAAATATCATTCACCAATACACTTTGAATTTCACCTTGCTTTCATGCATTGACTAGGAACTATGATTGTATAATGAATATATACTGTCCGTTGGACAATTGACTTATGTTTTGCGGCTTTTTTTGGTTTTCCTAGTGGATATGTAGTTGCTACTGGCTGAAAATTCAATAAAAAGTTTTACACATGTCTCTTTTATATCAACAGATTGGAATTCTGTATAAAGTTAACTTTTGAGCAGGTAAATTTAGGGTCGAGCTAGTTACGAGGATATCTAGTCGTAATACAGTGATTACTTTTCGAGATTAATGGGTCCAGTCGAAAGTGGATTTAACAAGTTATCCCACGGTTTTATTTCGTAAGAGCTGTATAAGGTGTAGAGACAAACCGGAATACTTGTAAGTTTTTTGAAGGAATTTTTACGTATCCAGCTGTCATTTTGCAACTGGTCTTTTCCTGCTGACTATAACAAGCTGAATATGACATGTAGTGACAATAAAATGCAGTTGAGCAGACACAGAAAGATACCTAGCTCATTAACGGATATGGTTCAGGCATGTGTTTTGATCAGGTTGTCTTGCTTTCAAGTGCTCAGGATAATGTCATAATTTATGAATAAGATTAAAAGTCGACAACCGATCCAAACAAATATAGCATGTTACATCTAAGCATGTGAAGTGAGCTTATGAAAAGCATTGGACCAGCTGAGTCCCTAGGAGGATCCATTGGTAATAACAGTTAACTACTCATACACGAGGCGCCTTGAGTATTATATCATTCATCTAGAGGACAATGACTAGATCTTTAAAACAATTTTATCTTTAGAATTAATGGAATCCGCCAGAATCTAATTGGAATAATTCTGAGGCTCCTGTTCTGGGGTTCTAATTTGAATATTATTAGAGAGAACTTGAATAATACAGAAAGGAATGGAATACAGAAAGGAATGGAATACAGAAAGGAAATGGAATACAGAAAGGAAATGGAAATAAAAGGTAAAACGTGAAGGAAAAGTTGAATCAACATAAGATGAAATACTGTAACTGAACCGAAAAACACTTAAACTGAAGATACGTGGTACAGTAAATGTGACCAGCTATTCCAATACCAAGACAGTTGTAAGAACTATTAGTATTAAAACGGTAAATATCAAACGAGTACAGATAAGACAGTTACCGCTAGATTCACTAGTTATAGATTAGATACATGAAGTATAGTACAAAAAGTGCTGAGTATATCAACTTGTAAATCTTGCAATCATAACGTACAAATGAAGTTGAAGTAAAAAGTCTAACGCAAGTTTCTATGAATACCAACTACCAAGCTATAACCTTGACCAGTTATCTGGGCGGCTGGGGTATCTGCAGGTATACTGGGTATTCTGGTGAAGGACTGAATGTATGAAATGGCTCATACTCTAAGCCGTATGATTGCATTGTGGTTTGCGGTTCCATTGTGGTTTGTGGTTCCATTGTGGTTTTCCGTTCCATTGGGGTTTTCCGTTCCCCTGTGGGTTGCGGTTCCAAGTCAAAAGCTTGTTTTGCCGGATAGTCAAACACTATCACTGGTGGCCCGAACTTGTGAACTTCCGGTAATTCATTTGTGATGATATCCAGCGAGTCATCGACCGTGGCCTCCCTGCTGATGAATATGGCACCCACGGTGAGCTCACCTCGAGAGGTAAGATACTCCACAAAGCCGTCTTCCCGTATAACTGGACGAATGGTGAATAATGCATGCAACAGTATACCAATGAGGAAAAGAAAGAAGACAATAATCACAATCGGAATGAGTGCTTTTCCTATGTTGCAGGAGAACTTACTAGATTCTTCCTTCTTCTTGTTGCATTTTCCGTACGTGGATCCGCTAATGCCTATGGAAACCAACCAGAAGAGACACAAGAGAATGTCCAGCACACAGAACATTCCCGCAGGCATGTTTCTAACCACCGGTTTGATCAACACCACCACAGCCCAGACGGTGGAAACCACAGCAACCAGAAGCACGTACGCCAGAGAAGCCGTTTCTTGTGTGTTTGTCCAGAATGCATGTGTCCCGAGCGCTAGCACCATAACGCAGCTGAAGGAAGCTGCCAGTTGTAATATTCTAAGAGTATAGGAAGCGAGCATGGTTGCAAGTTAAGTTCAGGGGGGGAAGAGGCCTTTTCCCACACAGCCCTGTACTTATCAACAAGATCATCTGGAGATTGTCATCAGTCCTTAGTATCACGTAGTTTCCGTTTCAAATGGTTCCCGCTGTTACGCTTCTTTCAGTGCACCAGCTCCGCCGCTTCTGCACTGCCCCATCAATAAAAACGGAAATTAAACGTAGACGTTAGGTCGTCGGATTAATGGGTACGGTTGAGCCAGTGCTAGATACGACGATTAACAAGATTCTGTATAGTCCTAGTGAATGATTCTGTATAGTCCTAGTGATGATTCTGTATAGTCCTAGTGGATTATTAATAGTCCTAGTGGATGACAAATCTCGTTAGTTCCAGGCACCATTTGGGTCCTGTTGACAAGTGCTGTCAACGTTTTAATCAGATAAAGATTGACTAGCTACGAGAGAGCTATTCTTAAGGAAGCTTTGAATATTCTTTCACCTTTATTCTTTCTAATCTTAGTAACATCAAGCTTAAGAATATTCGCGGCGCTGGTTTTTGTTTAACTTGGTTTCCTACTCAATAGTTCTCCCTATTCTCCCCGTATAATTATTCTCATATATACGCTTTTTATGCGGGGTAGCTTACATTAGTCATTCAAGACTAAGCTGATTCTTGAATAGTAATTATGTTGTTAATACTTCCCTATCCATATAACCAGGGTAGCTTACTTTCACTATAATCTAACCGTTGTAAACCTAATGCCTTATGTGCAACTAGTCGTCTATACGATTTCTGAACAATCCATTACATGTTACCCTTTCTCTAACTTAATTAACCAATTAGATGCATACAAATTTCTACGCTAGCAAATGCCCGAAATGACTAACAGATTTATTTATTCTTACTAGCTGCTAATAACTGATATTAACTATTCAAGCTTCTTTCAAAGATTAACGAAAAGTTACGAAGTGAGTAGCTGTGAGTCAGTAGTACTTACTACTTACTACTCTTATAGTACTCTACTCTTATAGTACTCTACTCTTATAGTACTCTACTCTTATAGTACTCTTAGAATATAATATTTAAGATGATATAAACTCAATTTCAACTCAATTTCAAAATACTAGCAAAATATTGGAAAAATATAAAAATTCTATTAAAAAAGCCATTTTCAAAATAGTCTTCACAAACATTCGGTCTGTTCATTAGCTTCTTGTAAATCATATCTTCTCTATTTCGGCAATGGTATAGATTTTTTTGAGTAATCCTAGAAAACTCAGGGTAACTAGTACACCTTAACTGGAAATTTAACACCAGCTAAACCGTAAACGCATACACTAATGATACGTAATGGAGTACAGGAAAATTTTACAACACCGTTAGAGAACTTTGCAGATTCAAAAAGGGAATTCACTTGATATTTTGTTTATAAAATAATATCAAATTTCCCTTCTCACTACCCATAATAAAGGTACTTGCTCCACTTATTTACTTACAACTTAGCAGATTTAGACTATTTTTTATTGAACTTTTCTCCGACTTGGTATTTGGTGTTTCTGGACTATAAATTATAATTTTGTCGATTTGTAGAGAGTAGGTTTCAAAAAATAAAGGTTAGTGTTCCATAGAATTGGTCAATTTTTAAAGCCAGGGATATCATCGGGTATGGGGGCAGTACTTTGGATCGGAAACTAGTGGAAATAAAAAATGGAGACATAAAGTGGAAATTCTATATACTAAGATACTTACAAGATTCAATAACAAAAATCTCAAAAGATATTAAAACCACAATACCAAGAGAATCCCATGACAACCAATCTAATAACAATTGTAACTGAAGATATCTCGGTAATGGTGTGATGTGACGAACTATAAACAAAGATGATTTCGAGAAACTTCAATACGCAAGCTTCACCTCGGTCCAATATCAATATAGAGAACTATAACCTAGTTAAAAGCAGAATCAAGAGGTTATTAAATGAAGATATAAGCCAAACAATACAAACAATCTTAAAAGTGAACAAGCTAGACTTAGAACTGGCCACTATTAGACAGATAGAAAGGCCAGTACCAAAAGAAAGCGCCAAAATATACATAAATCCGTCTAACACACTAAATTCAATATTACACTAAAATGAACAATACACTAAATTTACCAATGCAATGTAACAATACTTTAACTCCCGGAATTCTCAAACAGAACATACACTAACAGAATTTGGTCCACAAACACGCTGCAAACTCCGAAACGTTCCACATACCGTTGACAGGCTCAATCTTTCGTCTAGTGGATATATCAGTAGAAAAGTAGTTGTGTTGAAAGGCTGAGTTTGAATATGGGAATCTTCAACCTTTAATGTATTGAATAAAGCTCTGAAAACTTGGAACCTTGCTTCAACTTGGAACCTGGCTTCAACTAACTTCAAGCAACTCTAGAAATGATAATACGAACTTCCCAACATACCATGCAGAAACAGCCGTTCCTGAACATGTGCTACCAGACGATAATCCACAAAGCTTGAGAGTATCCCAACAAGAAACGTACAGCAAGACGAGGTTGTACTTCAAAACAGGATTTTCCACACACAGTCCAAGCTTGCTTTAAAGCCCGGTGAAGCCCTTCAATGCATAGTTTCGTCACGTTATCTTCATATAGCTGGGTTTATCCGTGTAAATGACCTTATAGGTATTTAGAACTCTGTGGAGATATTTAACTGTAAGGTGTTTAAAACTTCGTAGTATTTAAGCCTGAGAATGGACGGTTTGTTACGGGAATAAAGTTCCACCTGCAACATCAAAAGTGGTATATTGAGTACAATCACAGAATACTTTTCAGCATAAGCACGTCAACATCCAGACCTGTCTGAACTTTTTAGCTCAACAAAGTAATTGCAGCCAAACAAAGATAACTTGAAAAATTACGCAATAAAATAATACACCTTAAAAATTATACCAATAAAATAATACCCCTTAAAATAATACCCCTTAAAAATACCCCTTAAAGATTATACAGATATTAACAAATCTAAAGCCCAGAAACTAGACGAAAACTAACTAAAAATCTTAAATATAACATTATATTCATAAAACTCAAAAAGTGTTCATATTTTGCAGCCATGAATCATCCTTACACGCCCAGCAAACAACCGAAAACCAAGAACATCGCCTTCAATGGCGCTATATTCAAAACAGTAACTTGGAAAGTGCCCGAGAGCGTTCCCTATAAAGGAAAAGTGATATTTTTGCACAGTTTCTGTGAAGATTCCACTTTCTACATCCAGTTCTTCGACCATCTTCTGTCCAGTGGGTACGAGGTATTTTGCTACGACCAGCGAGGATTTGGCGAGACCGTTCGAGAATCCCGTGAGTTGGGAATTTCCAGCGACGCTCACATTATGCGTGATCTCGACTTCTTCATCAAACTCAACCTCAAACATCGAAGGTTCCCCAACGAGAAGTTGATCTTGGGCGGTCATTCTTTGGGCTCCTCTGTGGTGTTAAGCTACGGTGCTACGGGAAAATACGCCAACGAGATCAGAACTATCTTTGCAAACACACCGCAGATCCTGGTAGGGTCTAATTACCAGGTTGGAAAGATCACCAAGATTATAGGGATATGTATGGGAAAGCTAATGCCCACTTACACTGTCGATGCCAAGTTAGAAACCAGCGAGCTTACTTCCAACGTGGGCTACCAGAACTATATAGATGCAAGATACCCAGCGTGGATCGGGTGTATCCGTATGCTAAGTGACCTGCTTGACCGGGGCAAGAAGCTTTTACTGAAGAGCATAGTAGAAAAGTACCCATATAACATTGCAGTTTATGTGATGCACGGCCAGTATGACGGGATCTGCTGCTTATACTCTTCTCAACGGTTTGTTGAAATGTTAAAGGTGGATCGCAAGGAGTTCCATATGATAGAGGGCGCCAGTCATAACATTTTCATCGAGAGGGATGAGTTCTACGTGCCTGCTTTTAAGAAGTTGGTGGCGTTTTTAGAGTGGGATACGGACAAAGACTGGTGGACGTAATTTGAAGAATGTTTGAAGGGGTATACAATTTGGGGGGTTGTTCGTTTTTATTTGCAGACAAAAAATGAGAACTGAAATTTAAAAAAGAATTCCTCTCAAGTCTTCATATTTTTATTAAAAGCATTTCTGGTCTTGATTATCTCTGTCAACTTCTCACGTAGATATCTCTCTTCACTCCATTAATTGCATTTGACGTCTGTTCAGACTCTAAATACGTATCATGGACCTCCAATAATATCTGTGCACTTTATATATGACAAATATTTGGGTTCTGCAGCAATAACTATGAAATATTCAACTCATACTAAACTTGTTACGGATGTTCCTACTCCTTTAATTACGTCTATCCTTAATACTAATCACCCAGCCCGTCCTTTTGGATCATAACCTCGGTTTATTCTTTGGATCATCGGCTTATCTGGGACCTATATGTCTCCAAGTTATTTGAAATAGCGTATAGCCATTAATACATAATAATACATTATTCCAGTGCTACAAGCGAGAAAATAAAATAAAATGGATCTTTTATTTGACGCTAGTAGTGCTTTCTGAATCTGCTTGTGCTTTGTGAAGAACCATTTCACTGAAGAATTTTCCATTATTATTAAATTGCCTTACTAAAATTACAACATAATAAATTTTTCTCTTTCAAAAATTTAGCTGCAAATTTAAAATTTCAACATACAAAATTCTACGGAAGGGAATATAATAGAGAGAAGGGTATTCAATATAAATACGTCTTTTACTTTATGGTACAGAGTATGTAATAAATCCTGTGAATCGTACCCATGCTCTTTACTTTATCCAGCTTGTGAAACTCGCGGAAATCACCGGAATCATCATCAAGCACCAGTACTCGGTCAAGTCGGAACAACTCCGGTCCAAGAGCCGGTTCCTGATCATCCAGCACTGCGACTTACTGGCTAAATGGCATATAGGTAATATCCCTTATAGGGTCCCAGATTAGATGTGTAAGAATTAGGATAGCAGATATAAAGTATATTGAGATTTAGATTTAAGTACTCAACAATCTAAATTAAATTTTTAAATATATCTTTTAATATTTCTAATTCATAGTAAAAGATTGTAAATTTAAATTAAGAAAGGTAGTGGATATACAATTTAGTATGGAATCATTAGAAATATTAAAAGATATATTTAAAGCTAATATGGTAGGAATAACAGGTAATTTTAGAATACCAATGTTACTTTATATATGCGCTAACATCGTTTGTGTTTCATAGTAGTATAGAACTGTCTAGCTTAATATGTGTATGGGAATTGCCTAATTAGGACTGCAAAGGGAGTTTCTTACACAGCTATGTTAAATTTTAAAGAGTATCATGTATTTGTAACGTACCAGCGAAGGAAGCTTCTTATTGGATTTTGTCAAGTCTGTTGTTCTGTTAATATAACTTTATTATAAAAATGGTTGCAAAAAATTAAAAGGAAATCTCCAATTCGGGTCTGATAATATTGTCAGTGCTGATCTAAAAGAACATCATATATCTATATTGAAATTATGACTTTATGTTAGGCGTTGTTACAGGTCTTAGAGTTGACTGGCTCAATAGAAGAAGTTATATAGGGTCCCAGATTAGATGTGTAAGAGGGGAATCATCTGCATAGTAATATAGATTGTTAGCGTAATATGTGTATCTCGTTATAGCCAGAGGTAGGGGCATATATCTAGTATGTATTCGACAAGTAAGCTATATAAAGGGTAACATGGGCACTTGTAAGAAGGTAGAGATGAGCTAGTAACCAAGGATACAGGAATAGCCTAATTAGGTACAACTCTTGTTAGATCAAGATGTGTGAATTGATAAAAAAAAATGAATTGATAAAATGCCTAATTAGGACGGACGGAGTTCCTTTCACTTTATGAATTTTACATTTTTTTTGTAATATTTATTTGTAATAAAATAACTTTCAATAATGAGTTTAAGTGGAGCCTCTGGTACTAAGGATGCCATAACGATCCCTCCCTTTGTGGAGTTGTTGGCAACAAATCCTCGTATTTTCGACCACCATTTTGGTACTATTCTGGAGCCGGGTCCTGGTCTTGACCTGGAATTGTACACTATATACCGTGCTCCGTTGAGTATGGAAGCTCCACTTGGAGGTAGTACACGCTACAGAGGCAAATTCATCGAGTACCGTTTTGGATCCCGTTTGGGAAAGCGTGATTTCTTCCAGGAGTTTGGAAAGAAGTTTAGGATTTCCCAAGATGCCCGTTTGGACGACTCCTTTGATTACGATGGGATTGTCTATAAACTCGCCCAGTTATATGCTTACCTGGGTATGGAGAGAAATGCGTCTGTTGGTGATATTGAGGGCTCTGGAGATTTACGGAATTTGGATCATTCACACTTGGGTCCCTATAGTATTACTATTACCTATGAAATGCGTGCTAAGTTGACCACTCATGAGTTTAACCTCTTAATCTTCATAGCCAGGCTATGTGGAAGCACTGTTTATATAGACAGTGTCTTTTTAGACAAGAATGTCTCTAACTACCCTACTGGTAATGATCTTCGTATTTCTGTTTGGAACTTGTTGAATTGTGTCTACTCCATGTATATTGAATCAGGAGATGCATCAACATTCGTACTTGCTTTGTTTGCAGGTTTTAACCTGGTTATTACCTTGGTTAGTCATACCGAAGAAGGCGGGTTATTCAGTGAAATTCTTAGAGCGTACTCCTTGTCTTTATATGCACCAAGAGGAGCCTTTTCCTTTCGTTCTAAAGCATGGTTTTTCTTACGTTATCCCGGTCTAGGCGAAATCGCTCCAACCTTAGTAGGATGTCATTGCTTCTTATTAGTTGCAGCTGCGTTTGTAGCGCCTGCTGATCCTGGTTCTACTATAAATGGTACGTGGTTTCCTACTATATCCAGTACAACTGATCTAGAGGACGAACCCGATCTAGAGGACGAACCCGACCTAGAGGACGAACCCGATCTAGAACCCTGGGAAGACCATAGGGTGAATTTATCGAAATCGTACCTCCTGTTGTTTGAGAAATGGTATGTCTTCTTTTCCAAGTACTTGCAAATTCCCGGGACCTTATCAAATTCAGCCAGGAGTATAATACATAACATCCTTTTTAATGCAAAACCAGAAGCTAAATATATTTCACACGATGTTATTCTGCCTTGGTTTTGGGTCGAGCCTACTACTGTTATCAACCCTAGTGATATAGAAGGGGCCAGTTGTCCGAAACCTTCATGGATGGTTTACCTGACCAATGATGGGCTGAATACCACTGTTGCAGCTTTTGAAGGAGATGTGAAAATAAGAACTATTTCGTTTCGTCAATGGGCGGATTTTACCTTTCTGGGGTTGAGAAGAAACCCGTATTTGCAGTGGATGGTTTCGGAAATCCCAGAAGCAGCAGAAACTTATATGTTGATAAACCAAGCGAATTTTCGCTATTTTGCCTTCCCGGGCCATGGTATGTTAGAAGCATTGGCAGAAAATGCTTCTAGGATCGATGTTAGCGACTGGTCTTCGAATAAAGCTTATGTATCTTGTTTGTTTTGGAAGAGAAATGGGATTGCTGCTCCTGCTGAGTCTTTATATTTGGGAGGTTCTATTAAGATGAGTTGGATAGAATCTATATTTTATCCCACAAGAAGAGGAGTACACTATCCGTTACCCGAGGCTCAGGAGTTGCCTTCGAAGATGGTTATTAGGTGTAACACGCCAGTTGGAGTTGGGTTCGGTTCTATTGATGAGTTGAAGCTTCCAGTAGTTAAGCGAACAAGAACGCAAGCTGTGGAACACTTGGTAAGGTTACAAAAAGGTTCTTATCATTAAGCCTAAACATTAAGCCTAAATATCAAGAAACAAACCAAACATCAAATCAATTATTATAAGATTAACACTTGCTATGTATATTACTAGTATTACTAGTAAGCTATGGGATTATAGTGCCAGACGAGGCTTAGAGATGAGCAGTTGTAATGTAACAAGGATATATCTATATACCCTATATCTTTTAATATACGTAAATTTGATTAATATAGAAAAACTAGGAAAAAATAAAAAGGATGAAAAGTCAGTTATGGGAAGTAATATAGAAGTATATTCATATTATAAGGTTGGATGTGGACTTAAAATTAAAAGCACTACATTTCTACGTATTTTATGAAATTCCCGCCATGTCTTTTACCTAATACCTATATCTTTTGAGTATACCTTGTATTGACCTTTGCATGCCTAATAGGAAAATCAAAGAAAGGTCAAAAAGGTCAAAAAGGTCAAAAAAACCAAAAAGACCAAAAAGAAGCAAAAGAAGCAAAATCTGAAGATTTTGTTTCTAAATCGCCAAAAGAAGTAAAATCATACACATATTACAATAACAGGCCTAGTATTCAGACCATGTTACCGTTCCTTTATCTAATTCTTGCCTAATTAGAATATAAAGGCGCTAAGTCAACATCTAAGACCCGTACACAAGTTAGTACCGTAACAGTACCGTAATAACTATCTAACTACTTAATACATTACTTTTATTCTTATAATAATTTTCAAGCCAAGATTCTGAAAGTGTTAAAATACAAAATGGATGCAACAAACCAAGTTAGTCAAAAAATTGTATTCATATTACAACAAATGATTGATTTTGATCAATTGGTTGCAAAATCAGTAAACAGTCAGAGAAAATAAAAAACTGTATCTTTATCATATCTATCATGAGTATACTGAATAAACCTTAGAACTATATCTACTGTCTTGAATATCCCGTATGAACATCTGTTCCTTTTTGTTGCACTAAGTTTACCACATTCTAGTAGGAACCTGATTTTCTATAAACAAGGATAACCTTGTTATTTCAGTTAAATATACCAATTCCCTGATAAAGAGTATCTGAATATCCGCGAAATTTTACAGGTGTACTGTGAAGTTCTTTGAGTATCCGTCTATCTTTTCAGGGTAATGTATTGTAATTGTTATTTCTGAAGTTATATTTTTTCACCGTATTTTCGAAATTTGCAGCCATCAATAAAAGGTAGAGTAACATAAGCACGTTTCTCAGTGTAGAGAAATAGGAAAAGTACCATGACGTCATATTCTGACGAAGATCCCGTGCTTAATTGACACTTACCGTGGACTGTGCCTACCTAGTTGCACTAAACTACCGTAAAAAATCATCAATACAGCCTTATACCTCGGATTGGAAATATGTAATTGGTGGAATTTTCAAAAACAAGAATAAATAAAATCAAGTTTTTGAATAGCTAATATTCGGCGTATAGCAAGAATAGCTACTCAAATTTAATGAAGATAAAAATTTCATACTTGACTTGAAGTTTCATGTTTTATAAAAATCTTTCCAAGTAGAATACTTGTTACACTTTAATGGATTCTTATTTCTTTTATTGGATGTATACCCCCATTACTTTTTTTTATAACCTTTTTTATTTCCAACTAAAGGAGATTCTCAGATTGCACACTCCCTTCACTTACTTCCCCTACCAACTTCTCCAGATCAGCCTTTGCTAAAAACAACCCACCAAGCGATCCAGTCGTTCTAAACCCAGCCTTTCCTTCCGTCTTGAAACTAGGAATGGCCACATAGACCACATGCAACGCCAAAGTAACCAAAAACAACAAAACCAACACCACTTCAAACGCCAACAAGGCATACCCAAGCCCACACAAAGGAGTAATCTCCATCCAGTAGGCGTAGTTTCCATAGTGTTTATCTCCTTGTGTATGAAGCTTGACCACTGCAGGGCAAATATGATCAGTCACATAAACACTCACCGACAAGCCCAAGGAAATGGCCCAGAAAATGAACATCACCGCGTCCAGCACCGTGAAAGCCCACACCGACATCCAGCGGCCTGTTAAACTGAGCAACGTATAGATGAATGATAAACATGCTGCGGCCATGTTGTAGCTTACTCGAGGCTCGAAGTACTCCAGGAAGACAGATCCTTGCTGGGTATCGCTGTAGTGGATGTAAGCTGCCGTGAGGGCAATGACAGCCGAGGAAAAGACAAGCTGGGATGCACGAAGAGAGAGAGCTATGTAGAGCATGGAATTTGAGGCAGAGAGAAAAGAAGGAAGCGGGCTGTAGTTATATACGAAGATAAAGAGAAAAGTACAAAAAAACAATTGGAAGCACAAAATTTGCACCCAAAATTTGCAGTCACGCCGGGGCTCAAAATTGGAGCAGTGAAAGATGGCAAGTAGGTATAGATAGACTATATAGTAAGCAAACAACATAGTTAATATTAGTAGATGTGCTTTCATGAAGATGGCTAATTTCAAATATCATTCTAAACACTTGATCCAAGAAAAAGGGCTCATGGTCGGCTATATTTCATTGGAAGCACGGCTACACTGAAACGTACACATTGAAAAGGATATCCGAGACTAGCAGGTTGTAAAGTGCTTTGTCATAGTAACGTTGCACTTGGTCTTAAGTGGCTGAATCGTGAGATGACGTTGTTGCCGCTTTGTGGTCTTGTAGAAATGTTATCATTTGTGCTGGAAGAGTCATCTAGCGAGGTCTGGGTATTCACAAGCCACTTCGTTCTCAAGCGATCTGACCAACATTCTACTTCCTGACCTTGCAATTCGAGAGTTTACGGAAATACACATCTCATATTTCTTAAGGCATGAGTATATTAACCAGATGAACACATCCGATTCTTCCAATTATTCTTCCTCTTTATCCTCTTCCACCTTCTTATCTATCCAAAGTCGACCTTATTCAGCCAACACAAAGGCATTTGCATTACTTGTGTCGTCATTTTTGACATTCCACGGCTATTCAGGCAGCTAGGTGACGTACCGCCCTGTATTCTAACATCGACAATTTAGTTTTCAGAGTCTATGAAGGCTTAGGCTCAAAGTGTCATGGGCTTAAAACACTCCGGAATTAGCATAAAAAAGAGCCCAATCGGAAAACTGGTGCGTATCTAAGAAGCAAAAACCTTGGTTAGATTATGATTCTACTGATTGATATAAAGATAGTTGAAAGATTAAGAATAAAAGAATTAGAAAATAATTAAAGAATTATAAAATTAAAAAAGAATTAAAAAATTATAAAAGAATTATAAAATTACATTAAGTTAAAAAAATTAAGAAAATAAGATTAAAAAAAAACTTTAAGGTTTAAGAACAATTAAAGTTAAAAGTGCCAATCATACTTGGACTCAGCCGTATCACCTAAAACAATACCGATCAAAGTGAACCACACCTAACACTATCTGAGTCAAGGAACATGGAATAAAAGGGCAATTGAAGATATCCAAATGATCAAACACATAGAATAAATCACATTCATCAAATAAACTCCATCAACTCGATGCCATTTGATCATGATGCTATTAAAGTTCTTAATGGGATACTTCTGGTTCAGAAACTTAATCTGGGCTAATGACTATTGCGTACTTTCTTGAGTAAAATTCGATTTCAGTATAAGACGTGAATCTGATTAGTCTGTTTGTAAAAAACTGTATTAACTTGTTCAGTTGGTACGAAAACTGATAACCTCCTGGTGAAAGTTTTCTTGGTGCCTTTTCATCTATATGATATTTTTGAAATTGTGGAGCTTGTAGAATTATGAATGAAGGGCTAGAAAAGTAGTAATTGATTAATAGTATAAATTTTTCTAATTTATAGAATTATACAAATTTTCCAAAAATATATTTAAATTCTTTAAAATTTATAGAATATTTTAAAACTTCACATTTATAATATATTTAAAAAACATTCTTTTAGAAGTGTTTTTTTTAGTTTTTACACTAATACCCATAGTCAAGAGTATATATTCCACGTGAGAACAGATGTAACCAATGATAGAAATTTAGTAACTTATCATCATATCTTAAGCAACTATAAAATACCTTTCTCCTACCGAGGATGAATAGTTTCATGACGTCGTGCATTTATGGGAGAATTAAGGTTATTTTTGATTTAAAATGCTTTACTACATGAATAGCTGGTTTAATTTCACCTTTATGTTATCTAATCTGTATCTATTTTATTCAAGTTGTATCTATTTTATTCTTTTAAAACTCGTTGATTTTTCTATCTTACTTTTAATCATTTGATCGTTAATTAACTTGAATCTTTTTGATTAAATCACTCAAGCGATAGAAAACCAGTGGTTGCATTATGGATTCTGGCTTGCTCTTTTCAGTGGTAGAATGTGTAGTATAAAACACTGGTAGTGGTACATAATCGTCTGTTAAAATTGAAATTTTGTATTTGGCCTATATTCGAATATCTAACATTTCAATGTTAAATAGAGAATATGACTAACTCAAGATGGAATTCCCTTTCCGTTTAAAATTGGAATTACTCTATTTCTTTGAAGCCACATGATGTGGTTGTGATTACAAAAGTGTATACTTTGACTCGGCTGCAAATATTGCACTAACTCGGTAATATAAGGTAACTTCTTGTTGTGAATAAAGCCCAGCCTGTAGTTACGTATAGCTAGTTTGTGTATTTACCTAATAATTCCCTCAAGGCAAAATAGGGTTAATTAATCTAGGATCCAATAAATTAAGGTGACCGGAATAAGCTTCATTAGCTATAGTTCACACGAAACGTTACTTCAAAGGCATTTCTATAGTATAATCGACTATTTGTCCATAACACAAAACTACAATTGAACAATTCCAGGCGGAATTATCTGGTGCATTTTAAGTAAATAGGGGCCAAAGTAATCTCTTCATACGGCTATTGGGCACTTTGTAATCTACCAAAAGTAACTAAATACAGGAAAACTCACTATCAGGAGCAAGTCAAGATAAGACTGCTGGTCCAATTTCAGTTCTTACACAAGGCTGGTAGAAATTTGCCATTTCTAGGGATTTTTTACGTATATTTCCTATCTACCTAAGTATCTAATCTATATAGTTGAGAGACATTCTAGCGATAACTCTTAAAGTTTTCTTTTGCTCTTCAATGTATTACTCTTAAATTTATATAGGATCTAATTTGCCAGGATAATCCCGTGTATATGAAAGAAATATACTGTAATTATTTTTCGGCGATAGACACTTAGCCACCTTTGATGCATCTGTTACTTGGTGTTGCATATATAATTACGAGTATGCCATTTTTCTATCACCGAGAGTTGTAAAGACGAGTTATAAGTCCAAGTCTGATGCATATAGACAGGATAAGTAAAACGATATACAAACAATTCGTGATTACAAACAATTCGTGATTACAAACAATTCGTGAATTTTACAGATAATAGGGACGATCACACTGTTACAAAGAGTACAAGCCCAAATGGATCGAAATTCAATTCCAATCGTAAAATTCAAATCCAATTAAATCTCTATTCCACATTCCCAATCAAGGATTTGTCTTTCTATGCACATGCAGTTAAAAAAAAAATGCACGTTTTGCTGTTCTTTCACTTGTGAAATTGCTCCAGGAGATAGAGCTTCCATTTGGTCCCAATCGCTTTACTACTGGGCTTATCAACAGTACCAAAAGTGTAACAGACACTACTACGGTAAACATGGATGCAAGTGTAACGGCTGGTCTACTCCTACCTGGGGGCAAATTCCAATTAACAATGCTCGTCCTAATTTGGGTTGTAGCAGTGGTGAATCTTCCCAGTGTTAGAGCTAAAAAATTCACGTAGGACTATCTTATAGATTCCCTGCAGTAAGGAGTCTTGACGGTCCTTTGATTCTGCTTAAAACTTTTTTTTTTAAAAAAAATCTCTTTTTATTTAATAAAAATCAGGATCATATATGTAGAAAAAAAAATGTAGCTTTTTTTTTATTTTCTTATGCTGAAATATATTAGTATACAAAAAAGGACTGGTTAAATTCTCTAAGACCTTTTCATCTAAAAAATTGTAGTATAATAGTTAGATTAATCTAATCGCTTGATTATAGATAAACTATTATTTGTGTTTCTAGTAAAACCTATATAAAGATCTATTCATTCCTTCAATAGGAACTTTTGTATTTACTTTATAAATACGAAGCAGTTCGTAGTTCTTCTGGGAGAGCTATGCTTTGAAAAAACCTAAGAAATTCTGTTTTATCAAGTAAAACTTGTGTACATAAAATATGCATAAAACGAATGTTTCCAATTTGATAAGCAAAATTAGTTTTATTTTTCAACGTTTTTATATAAAGTATTAGTTCTGATTATGATTAATAGGAATAGTGTTAATAGAATGTACACGGAAAATAAGAAAAGATAAGAAGATATAGTGATAAATATTTAACATATGAGCGAATCAAAAATTTATCAAACCAGGAATCGTTCCCTCTACTTTAGAAATAACCAGCGGGAACTTTCCATTTCCTTTCTTCAACATTTTCTCACATAAAACCACAAGGTCTTCATGATTAATGTCCAGGTTAGCCAAATTGATTACACGGAGATTGTTAATCTCTATATTTTTAATTCCCTCGACTTCATTTTGGCCCAAATGCAAGTATACCACGTTGGGAGGGGTTTTAAACGTGTTTATCAGCCAAGCTCCTATTCCTCTTAATAATAAATGAGAGAGACACTTTAGTCTTGTATGATCCCCTAGTATAGTGTTAAAAGGTAGAATAGCTTCTAATTTGGTTAAACTTTCTGGAAACGCATCCCAGTTTAAAGTTTCCATTTTGGAGCTAATTTTGATTGAAACCAAGGATTTGCATTTTCTGAAACAATAGCTACCGTTTTCTATATATAATCTCACTGTTTGTAGATTCGGTAACTCAAGAGAAATAGAACCAACATTCATATCTATTTCCAAGTTTTTCAAGCTAACAGGTAAAACCTTCAATTCAATTGAAACGATTGGAAAAAGATTCATCTTTAATTCCGACAATTTGGAAAAGTTTTCACTTTCAAAGTTTTTTGAAAAGTTCTCAAAATGCTCAATCTTTCTAAAATCTCCTTCTATAGAGTAAAGATGGTCTCTAATTTCTATAAAACTTACATTCTGGTCAATTACACCGAAATGACTTGGAAAAAGAATATCCTGCGTTCTCACCTTGCATGTTTGAAGATCTTTACACCCCGTTAAATCAAGGATTCCTGTAGTTTCGCCTCTTATTCTAATTTCTTTCAAACCCGCTGGCCATGGAATTCCCACATCGAAATTACAGTACGAAGAACTGAAGATTCCTTTGAGACTTTCCGGGAGTTTTTCAACCACCACGAAACCAGAAACATACGCATATTCCAAAGTTGGAGGGAATCTCACGGTACAAATGGTTGTGGCTATATTGAGAATTAGCGTTTTCAATTGACAAGGAAGAGGAACTTTTCCAGTCAGATCGCCAGAACAGCGGAGATGAAGATGTTGCAAATTATCTGGAAACTCAAGTTCAGTTGCAGGACACAGGGAAATCATTAGCCTTTGTAGGTTTTTCAACCTGGATAATCCTTTTAAATTGGTCAAGCTGAAACAATATCTGATTTTAAGTGTTTCCAAAGAACTTTCAAGGGTTTCGGTTATCCAAGAAACATCCGTTATCCAATTCAAATTATCCAACTCCAAATGTGAAATGGAAGTGGATAATTCGAAAGATGACATGGAAATGGTCAATTTTTTCAACGGTGGGAAATTTCCCGGGCGTAATTTTCCAGAAATAACATGAAGAGTTTCTACACTTTGCGGAATTTGCAGAATCTCCTCATTACGAACCGTCATTTCTTTTATTCCTTTTGTATTAAGAAACAAAACGCTCTCACCAAAAGTTTTCACTTTTTTTGGCTGCAAAAAATTGACGATTTCGCCAAAATCTCCAGAAAAATTATAATCGATTTTATAAGGAAGCACGCTGAGTTTGTGCCAGTTTTCAGAAGTAACCTCAGTTTCAATTCTCTTTACAGATCTCAACAAATCAGGCCGCTTTTCATGGAGAAGAAGCAAATCCTGGCCTCTTTCAAAGCACAAGACCTGTGGCTGGAACCAGTCGTGAGTATCAGCAAAGAGCTCAAACCAAGCTAGTAAGGAGAATTGGGGAAGTTCATTGAATTCAAGGTTATAATGTACTGCATCGAATTCATAAGAGAGTTCTTCCACTATAGGAGTCGAAAAAGGCGGGATTTGCATACTAATCGGACAAGGATCGCCTTTTTCTCCGTCGTCCGTATAATACCGGTCCACATTGGAATTGCTGAGAATATTCACTTTCCGGTAATACAACATGGAAGCCAGTTTGCTTAAATGCAGATCCATTAAACAGGCTAGAAGGTTTCGGGGCAAATACAGCAAGATCTGGAGGACTAGTTCGTTTGGAAGGAGATGAAATGGGTATTGAAAGGTAGACATAGGTAGTATTAAAATGAGAATAAATAGTAATTAGTAAAAAATCAGTATGTTAGTGTAATCTTTATAATGAATGGGAAATCGTAATATTGTGACTGATTAATAGAAAGGAATGCGGAGACCTATTTATAGGACCTTTAAGCAGGGTAACACTAATAACCACTAAGGTTGGTCACTTGTTGTTTCTTAATTACCTCAATATGAATGATTCAATAAAGGATTAAACTGAGAGTAGGGAGTCAAAAATAGATAAATAATTGCAATAATACGTTATTAAAATCAATAGTAATAAATCAATAGTAACAATAGTAATAAAATCAGTAGATAAATCAATAGTAATCAATAGTAATCACTACTTTATTTTCGAATAATCAAGATTCATTATTAAACTGATAAGTTAATCATTAAAATTCGTTAGTCCATCATGAGCCCTTTTTGTGTCAACCTTTTTAATATGACTTAATTTGACTTTTAAAAGGTAGAGCCGCGTGAAAATGACATTTAGGTAAAAGAAAAATAGAACTAAGCCTTTCCAAGCCAGGAAAAATGTAGTTAAAACTCACATCAAATATCATAAAGTGAAAAAGAGAACTTTCAACATTTTCACTTAAACTCTAGATTTCTAAACCGTTCTTCATATAATGGGCAAATTAATATTCCCTTGACCTAACTGAAATACTGCACTCTGACCTTTTCAGTTATTGGCCCTACTAAAGTGCCATATATAAGTAGCAATAATGGTAATTTTTTCCTAATAACCTTTCATTTATCTTTTGCTATGATGCTTCTAATTTCATCCAATGTGCTAATACAAGCAGTTAACAACTTAGTATTTTCTCTAAGGATTGCTATATAAAAGCAAACTCAAAGAGTTCTTTCCGTAGTATAAAATGGTACTTCACATCAAAATGCTTTCAATCCAAGATAAAACATCCTTCTTGTTTTAAAATTTGCCGTTTATTTTTTGGTTGCAAAATTTGTGGATAAGTATACAAAAGATGTGAAGCGGAAGTGAATTTATATAAGAAGTCATAAAAGCACATTTACCCACTTTATCACGTGTACATGGTATATTCAATAGTGATTCTTCCGAGTTATCATACAAAACAGCATTCAATAGCTGATCAGTATCTATTAAGTTTATTTAACCCGCAGGAGCTTTTCTTAGTTTCCAAAAAAGGGTCCATTGAGGAAAGTAAATTTACTCACAAAGTGATAAAAAGATGTATTTCTATTATCTTTTAACTCGTAGCTTCAACTTTCCGGTTTCATGGATTGATAAAGAGAAGAAAACGTCAAAAATACGTCAATACCATACAACTTCACTAATCATGAAAAGATAGTGAGAAAATGAATAATTAGTGAGAAAAAAAAGGCTAGTGAGAAAAATAACGAGAAAAAATAGCAAGAATGAAGAAAAATGAAAGGATCGTGAGAAAAATAACGAGAATAGTGAGAAAAAATAGCGAGAATAGTGAGAAAAAATAACGAGAAAAATGAATAATTAGCGAGAACAGCGAGAAAATTAGCGAGAATAGCGAGAAAATTAGCAAAAATAGCGAGAATAATGAACAGACCGTGATAGGGAGAAAAGTGGGCTTGCTGATACATTTGCACGATTTCAAGTACAATTCCAGTGTAATCGTATTACTGTGAATATACTTCTACATCTAGTTATTAATTATTTTTATGTGACTATTTACTTTTTCTTTCAATTTGTATAGCGCTTATGATTGCAAAAAAAATCCATTTGTACTTTTTTACAAATAAAACCAAATTCAAATTATTCCATTAAGCAAGCCAACTATGAGTGACGAATACGGAATCATTCCTGAGTGGAGTAAACTATCCAAATTACCCTTCAAAGCCAGAAAAATCCAATTGTTGGGTTTCTTTCTAGCAGCCCATATTGAAGTCAAGTGTTATGCCATTAAGAAGTATTTACCCAAGATCCCAGGTCCCGGCGCAGATGCTGAATTAATGGCTGATCTTTTCTATCTGTTGGAAAATGGCCACGATAAAAAGATGTTGGCGCTTAATTTGGTTTGTGGTAAGGAATACAAAGGCCATTATCCCATGCTTCGGAGATTTGTGGCCAGTTTGGACGATCAAGTAGTTCCTTACACTAACCAAGACATATTCAAAGCACTAGCAGCCAAAAACAGAGCACTGGTTCTGCTTGAAGAAGTGGAAGAAATCATCCAGGAAAGTGAAATCGCTTCTGAGGAAGTTTTAGAAAACGCGTTTCCTGATAGGGGGCTGGAAGAGATTCTTGATATAATGTGGGCCAGTAGAAGAGCTGCTAAGAAAACTACAAGGAAAACCTTATCTCTATTAGACAAAGAAGAAGTATACACCATCTTAGCCTCCACTGAGGAAACAGCCAATAATATTCTAAAAGATACCTTTTATAGAATGAATTTGAACAAGTTCTATTCACTCATGTTGGCCAGTGAAAATGCCGCCGATAGTTATATTGAAAAGGCCATTCCTGAAATGGATGCATGTGATGTTTACTCTGTTATCTTGGAGAGTGAGAAGGCGGCAAATAAGGTGATCCAGGATATAATCCAAGCCTTTTAAGTGTATTAATGAAAAGTTGTTTATTTTATTGTAATCTTTTTACTCGTCATATAAAATGCTTTTTTTTTGAAATTTGAAACAAACATGAATACATTTCAGTTAAATCGAAGAAGAATATATTAGAAGAGGTGTTATTTGAACACTTTTTAATATCTACTTTTCTATGTATGTCAATTCCTGACTATCCTTTACATTTCATGGCAGTTCTTTGGAGATTCTTCTAAATATGATTTTTAGTCTCTAAGACTTAACATGTTATACATTACTTCGATAAGAATTTTACTAATAAAAGATGGATTACTCAAATCCAATGTTTCAGAATAGTAAGACTTTTGGAGTATCTTGGTCTTTTTTATATATATATTACGAATATGAAGAAGAAATTGAAAATATTTAGAAAATGAAAATGAAGAGAGAAAATGAAGAATATTAAGAAATTGAAGAAAATATAGAATACATAATATGAAGATACATAGAAAATGAAGATACATAGAAATTGAAGAAATTGAAGAATTCATAGAAAATTAAGAAGAAATTGAATACATAAAATATCAAGAGAATATTTAGAAATTGAAGAATACATAAAATATGAAGAATATATGATACATAAAATATGAAGAGAATATTTAGAATACTTAGAAAGTGAATAAATGAAGAGAAATTGAAAATGATATCTACCTAAGTATCTAATCTATTATTTATTAATCTGCTAAAAAAAAATCTGCTGAAATTGTTTGGACGAGATTCATCAACGCTTTCTACAAGTTATCTCTCTTTCTAGCAAGAATTTTGACTACATGTGTTAATAAAAGATGAAGGTATTTACATAACGAATCGAATGAGCTTTTCCATTTTGAAAACCGGTGATTTTTATGAAATAGGTATTTCGCTCCTTTTGGGCCGCTTCGTTGATTTTTAAAAGTATACGAAGAAATGTTCTGAAGATCCTAAGTATCTAATGAATTGTATAATGTATCCAATCGTATTTGAGGTTATACCAAAGAAGATACAAGTAAAAGTACAATAAATTAGAATATTCAATTGATTATAACATATCAGAAATTGGTTCTGCTCAAAAAAATAAAAAGTGATATGAAGAATAAGTTGAGTGTATTACCGAAAGATGCTTTAATTTTTAGCTAAATAAGAATTTAACCTTAAAAGGGCTTAATCATGGAAAACCTTCTTTATTAGTTCCTTGGGCAAATTTGCTAACAAATTGAAAAATAACAGATATTCATTCATAAAGTAATTTATTCTGTTTACAAAAATTGGGAATTTTTTTTTATTAAATTTTAGAAATATATAGAGAGAATTAAAATGCAAATAGAGTGTAAGTAGATAGAGTGTATGTAAAATGTAAGTATGTATACATGGGTTAAATATCAACCAATAACCTTTTAATGGAATCTTTCATATCTTCACGCCTGGAAACTTGCATTTCCAGATTAATTGTCACCAATTCCACAGAAACATGACGAGTATCCGAAACAGAATCCAAGTACTTCTTGACCATTCTAAGACTATTGTATAAGATCATAGGGTCCTCATCTCCAAACTTGGTGTATACAAGAGAAATCAAAACCTTCTCAGCGTCACGGGGAATGGCATACAAAGCCTTAAGAATGTTAATATGGGAATAAACGTTATTTGCCTTAACTTTGGTAAAAGAACGTTTCTCAGAAATCTTGAAACGCGGCGCGACTTTTTTTGCAAATTCAGTGCTGTTGGTAATTCTAACCATATGGCTTTTCTTTCCTGGTTTTCCCACCTGGTATCTCTTGTAGCGGGCGGAAACCGGTTTTGGAACCTTGTGAGTAAAGCCCGTAAAACGTGAAGGTTTGAAGGCCTTTATTTCTTGAGGTTCAGAGTCAGATTGTGGTGTAAGGTAGCTGTTCATAACGAGTAAAGTTTAGTTAATTTAGTTAAACAAAAATTCAGAGGGAAAACAGTCATATATATACTATTTCCTGGTAAGCATAGAAAGTCAAGATGGTAAGTATAGAGAGACAACTTCGTTAAGCCTAACAAAAACGATTCATTTTATTCTTTCCTTTTTTGCAACCACGAAAAAATGTCACAAAAAAAATCACAAAAAAAATCACAAAAAAAATCACAAAAATTGATCTGACAATTTTACTACGTAAAGTAGTAGTATGTGAACTGTATTATGTGAAGTAGTATTACGTGAGGTAGTAATACTACATGATATATTTTCCCTGTATTCCCGATGTTTATTTAAGAAGTGTGTTTATTTAATAAGTGTGTTTATTTAATAAGTGTATTTATTTAAAGAATGTGATTTCAATGAATTTGATCTGAGTATGAGTAGATTGTAAATGGAGTATCTACGTGTTTCATGGTATAATCTGTGAAAGATACATCCATTCTTCCAATTGTTCCAGATAATTCTTTCTTTTCTCAAGTAGACCACGCATAGTATTTTCGCAGCCAAATGAAGTTCAGTTTGTGTTTCTTTTTATTTGTGAATTAAAATGAATTTTGCTGATTATTATTTCAAATGATTTGACAAATCGCGTGATCATATTATAGGTGAAATGGTATTAATCCCATCTCTTGGATGATATATGTTATTAAGTGAGAGTATCATTGATGATTCTTTAGCTTTAAGCATTATAAAGACGATATATTTGAATTGAAAATTAGTGAGGATTAGTGGAAATTAGTGAGGAGTTAGTGGGAATTAATTAGAAGTTAGTGAGGACTGCATGAAAATTAGTGAAAATTAGCGAGAATTAGTGACAATTAGTGACAAATTAGTGAGGAGTTAGCGAGGGCTTAGTTAGAAGTTAGTGAGAATTAGCGAAAATTAGTGAGGACTGCGTGAAAATTAGTGAGAAGTTCGTAAAAATTACCGAGGATTTGAAAATTAGTGAGGATTTAAAATTAGTGAGGATTTAAAATTACCGAGGATTTGAAAATTACCGAGGATTTTGAGAATTTTGAGAATTTTGAGGATTTCGAAAAAAGATTTCTTTAACTTTGTGTAACTAAATAGTATAATTGAATAGTGTAATTATAATTAATGTATGTAATTGTACTATTATATTTAATATGTTATTGTGTTATTATAGTGTAATTGTAGAATACTCATTTTATCGAGCTATATACAAATCATATACAAATTATATAGAAATCATATACAAATCAAATCACATATTATATTCATCTACACTTGTTTTTACTATAAATGAATTAAACAATCAAATTGTAATTTAGACTAAACATTCCTTTAAGCAGGAATCATGTATAGAACCCGCTATAATATATTAAACAAACAGACGTCAAATCGTCAAATTAGCGAAGTACAAGAATTTAAGCTATAATATTTCTAAGGATGATTTCTATTCTAAGGTATTTCTTTATAGATATTTATTATTAAGATATTTATTATTAAGATATTTATTATTAAGATATTTATTATTAAGACATTTATTCTTCATTTCTATAAAAATAGCTCGCTAGTTTATAGGAGAATACTCATATTTGTAAGGAAACGTGTCTAAATTTTCAAAGCATCTTTGAAGAGAATGTTAATTTTTGTGCTTCTGTATAATGCAAGATATATGTATAGATCTGATTGGCTGCAAAAGGTGGCTTCTGGAATTGAAAAAGAAAAAGAAAAAAAAGAAAATTTGATAAGTCATAAATGACGTTAAAAAAAAAATAACCTAGTAGTAGCAAAAATTTAATAATCATAATTTTTAAATACTCAACTATTTTGTCTTAATTGAAGCATATATAAATCTTTAAAATAAAAAATAACTATAAATACTCTGAGCTTTCATCTGATAATTAAATATTCAAGATCTGTTTATCCAAACAATCTTCACTTTATTCTCCTAACCGTAATCGTTACATTCCACTAGGAAACATCCAGAAACACCTTAGTGGTACTGAGCTCTCAATGACTCATCTAGTAGAACTCATACAATGACATTAAAGCATATTAAAGGTAATCTAGATATTCTATCTACGTTTAGATCTTACAAATTATAAATAATCTTTTAGTATCTTTCCCTACATAATCCAGGGTAGTATGTGAAAAAATAGAAAATCTATTAAATTATACTATTTTTTCGCAGCCATTTATAAATATTTCTTAGCTCTTTGACAGAAACCCTTATAGATGACGATTAAGTTAACGTAAAATAGTATACCGGGAATTCGCGTGCTTATAGAATATTAGCGGGAAAAATGGCTTGTTGTACTAAAAAAAGAATAGAGGCTGAAGTAAAGTTTTTCCGGAATCGATCCACGTTTAACGTTATGAGTAAAAATTCGAGAAATCGAGAAATCGAGAAATCGAGAAATCGAGAAATCGAGAAATGAGGATTCGAAGAATTCGAGAATTCGAGAATTCGAAGAATTCGAGGATTTCAAATTTGGGATTTCAAATTATTGGATTTTTTATCGAGTTCATTTTTAAAATTCTAAAATTCAATTTTTAAAATTCTAAAATTCAATAATTTAAGAATTCTTCGAATTCTAAAATTCTAAAATCCAATAATTTTAGAATTCTTCGAATTCTAAAATTTTAAAATTCTCGAATTCTAAAATTCTCGAATTCTCGAATTATTGTATTTTTTTAAGCCCTAATTCCCCTTGTAACCCTAGCTACCCCAAGAATTCCCAGCCGTACTCAATGTAAACATATATATATATCTCCACATACACCTCTAAATACCAATGTATATGGACTGGCTAGCGAATCACTCGGACAAGTTCTACTACGTTCCTATCTTCGGGTTAATCTGCAGATACAGCGCCACGATCGCCTTGGTGGGGCTCTGGGGTTCTGACGGGTTCCGTGCTTATCCCGAGTACCTGGCACCTCAAACTCCCATTGGATTGGACCGGATAGGTGCTATTAAAAGTCCGATTTTATTAACTATCAGTTTGGTAGTTTTCTTTCTATGTTTTATCTTGACTATGTCACTTGAATTGTACCTGAGGAAATTGGGCAAAATGCTTCAATTTATCAAGCCGAGGTTACAGCTTCGGCTCGGATTCAGCTCGTTGATATTTGGGTTTCTAGGCCAGACTGTTTATTTGGCAGATGCTATTCTGACTTCTTACTCAATGAAAGTGGATATAGCCCTGGAAGACCGGAATATCGCGTTGGTTCCGGTATACAGTTCTCTTCTCTTTGTTTCGTTATCGTTGAACTTTTCCAATTACTATATACTAGGGGATTATTACTATACGTTTGTCACGGGAGACCGCTGGAACAAGTATACCGTGTTGTTTGCTGTTAAGATGACGTGGCTAGTTGCGTCTTTGGTTACTGCTTTAGGAAGTGCCATTTGCTTCTATAAAGGGCAATTTGCTGCCTCGGCGGTTTTCGAGTGGATTTACCATATTTGGCTTGGTCTTCTTTTTGTTATATGGACTTATGAATTGTATCCAAGAAGAGAAATTCCCGAAGATGATGAGGATGAGGATTTAGAGAGAGAGGTGAGTGAAAATAATGAATTATTTAGGAATGATGAGAATAAGTTGAATACTTATGAAAAAAATGGAAAAAATCATTTTGAAAAAAATGGAAAAAATACTTTTGAAAATAATTTTCAAAATAATTTTCAAAATAATTTCGAAAATCCAAATAATTTCGAAAATCTGAATACCTTTGAAAATCCAAATAACTTTCAAAATAAATTAAAGGATACTTCCCGGTTAAGTGGAGGATCCTGGACTTCTGAGAAGAAAACGGATTTCGATAACTTTTCGTCTTCTGCTGCTACTTATGAAAAAGTATGGAAACACGAAAACGACGATGACCAGGCGTCTCATACAAATTACCTGCCTGTGAGATTTCCCGCTTCGATCTATCGTGTTTCGTAGGTTTCGGTTTTCTGTGTTTAGATGAATGTATCAAATCTGGGAAGTATAGGAAATATAAGAAATACGTACTTTTAGGAAATTTAAGATATATTGGAAATACGTAAATTAGGAAATATAAGAAATCTAGAAAATCAAAGATATTTAGGAAGTATAAGAAATATAAGAAATATGTGATTTTAGGAAATATAAGAAATTTAGAAAATATAAGAAATACGTAAATTTAGGAAATACGTAAATCTAAGAAATACAAGAAATATAAGAAATTTAGGAAGTCTAGGAAATATGTGAATATACGAAATACGTAAATTTAAGGAATATGTGATTATAAGAAATCTAGGATATATAAGAAATCTAAGAAATTTAGGAAATTTGTGAATTTAATGTTAATAGGAAATACATAAATTTGGGAAATATAAGAAATCTAGGATATGTAAAAATGTGAATTTAGAAAATCTAGGAAATATAAGAAATTTAGGAAATCTAAGATACTTATGAAATATGTAAATTAGGAAGTATAAGAATATAAGAAATCTAATAAATTTAGGAAATATAAGAAATTTGTGAAATTTAGGAAACCTAAGAAATACATAAATCTAGGATATGTAAATCTAGGATATGTAAATAAGGAAATCTAAGAAATACGTGAGTTTAGGCAATTTACGAAATCTAGGAAATAAGTAAATTAGGAAATAAATTAGGGAAATACGTAAATCAAGGATATAAGATAAACATAAATTTGTGAATTTGAAAAATACGTAAATTAGGAAATCTAAGAAATCTAAGATATGTAAAAATGTGGATAGATCTCGAATAGGAAGTGAATATATTTCCATCTCGTAATAAAATAGGAATAAAATTACTCCACTTGTAAATTTCAATGAATCTTCAATTCTACGATTCATCGGATATTGTAATTTTGTGGTTTAACTTCTTTATCTGTTTTATCTATGTACTAATCAAAAGAAAGTAAATGAATATAAAATACATTTTATTCTTAATACGACTTAAATACTTAAACGAAACACTGAGTGTTTTCGATGTTACATAAAATTATTCGATTTTAAATGAAACCTGGATGGAATTTAAACAAAATAACAAAGTAATAACTTACAACTTAAACTTAACAAATTCAACTTAACTTAAACTTAAACTTAAACTTAACAAATCCATCCATTCCGTTTTAATCATTAATTCATTAACTAAAACTTTGAAATGGATACAAAATAAAAGTACATCTCGTATCCTTCTGAGAAATGATACATCATAATGCAAATTCTTGAATACGTAATAGAGAAAACTCGTAAGAAAAAGTATTATTTGAGTAGATTATACTCTTTAAATAGATTATACTATATAAATAGATTAATCTTATACTCCTTAATAGAATACTATATATACTAAAGACTCTATATTCTTTATTATTCGTAAACAAGATTATCAAACGATTTTAGTATACACCAACTATTATAAGTCAGATTGTAATAAATATTCCTTTACTCATTAAATTCGGATTAAGAAAAGTTTGTTAAATAAATGTAAAATGGTACTTAGAACAAAACATGTACAAATATTTATGTGGGGTATACTTATTTATATTGACTATGAAATCTCGATTTTTTATTTATGAGTTATGAGTTATTTATGAGTTATTTATGAGTTATGAGTTATTTATGAGTTATTTATCATAAAATTATCTTGTATTCTTTATACTAATTTAGGGGTTTAGGGGGTATTTTATTTTTATTGAAAAATGTGAAAAAATTTATAAATTTGTAAAAACAAAAAAGTCCATAAGTTAAAAATTTCAACAACATTATTTTTGTTTGAAGTTATTTCCGGTAACTATCAGATTTTAATCTCTTCCACGGAGATACCAGTGCTTCAGAGAAAGAGAGAATGGAAGATTTACTCAGCAGGTTCTTGTGCAAATTCATGAAGTAATAAATTAATTCATGAAGTAATTTCTTGAATTCTCGAAATTTAATTTTGGCTGCGAAATTAATTAACAATATTCATGGAAATTCCTTGTTAATACATAAGTAATGAATTTAATATTTGTATTTTGATTTACTTGCAATATCTCCACTTTCCACTTTCCACTTTCCATCTTTTATTTAATTTCTCAAGATTTGTTATAAATTGAAGAAATCAAATTGAAAGTAAATCTTAAACAACCAGTTGAAACACATTGTGTATTTACATAACGTTTTCATGGATTTGCTTTTATTTCGGTATACCAGAAGTTATACATTAATAATCGTCTTAATATCTGATATCTGGTTTATTATCTTTATTTCTTTATTTCTTGATATCTTTATTTCTTAATATAACATTCATGAAAATTTAGTGGCAATTTCAAATTTACAGCCAATTTAATTTTTACAGCCAATTTAATTTACATTTTCATTTTTACAGCCAATTTAATTTACATTTTCATTTTTACAGCCAATTTGTTTTATAATGTTTTATGAATGTTATATTATCATGAGTACTCCATTGGTCAAGTTATATTGATTACCTATAGATTGAGTGTTCTATTGATGTTATATGTTCTATTCATGTTATATGTTATAATTCATTCATGTTATATTCATGTTATATGTTATAACTCATTCATGTTATATTCATGTTACATTCATGTTATATTTATTCATGATACCAATCAATGAGTTATCAACCGTATACGGTATACTTCTTTCAATATGATACCCCGTTATTGATGAATTCACAAGAATCCTATAACATTCAAATGCTAAAAGAATGTTACAGTTGTATTAAGAGAATCATTAGTATTATTATACTATTAGTATTAAGAGAATCATTAGTATTATAATACTATCAATTATTCATAATATACTATCAGTATTATTATACTATCAGTATTATTATACTATATTCAAATACACTACTATAAGATTCTGAATATAAGTATTTACTATAAGTATTATAATTATACTAAGTATTGATATACTATCAGTATTATTATACTATCAGTATTATTATACTACCAGTCAATATTCAGAAAAACTTTACCAACACAACACTTCCCGATTAGTCCAAGAAATGTTCAAGATTTTCCTAAATCCTCGGTAATAACCACTTTCTGTTTGTGAAGTTAAGTTGTAAATCAATAAAGCCTGCATATTCGAGATATTGTGTATTCAAACACAAAGTGATTGATTTCAAGATCTCATGATTTACAAATTATTCACAAATTATTCACAAATGATTTGATTCCATTTCAGATTCATTTATTTAGAATGGCTGCGAATAGATAAGGAAAGAACACGTAGCCTTGAATAATTATCAGGCTTAATAACCAAAACTGTCAAAAGAAATGCATACATTGATATTTTTTATGATATTTTCACCAAAAGAATCCAATTTATTCAATTATAACATGAGGATTATTTTCAAGGCGTTACCGCATTTCGCCTGGATTTTCTCCAAATATAGAACATCTGTCACTTGGGTACGCAATTATCATAATACGTATAATATGTATAATATATTATCCATATTATGGATAATATTATGGATAATATTATGGATATTACGTATTATATCCATTATACAAGTACATGTTATACATGTTATACAAGTACATGTTCTACTTCTCTTCTCTTCCATTCGATTCCACAGGGTTCTTCTTCTTGTGCATAGTGGCTTGGGAAATTAGTGGACTAAGAGTTTCTGGAAATATGCAAACCAAGGAGCCAGCTCAACAAGTTTGTGGACTCCAAAGTGTCACAATGTGAACCAGAAAGTACAATGTTCAAGGGATGGAAGCACAATAAAGCACAATAAAGTCATATGGTTCTCGTTCTAGAATTCCCGATGGTTCCTTTAAGATCACAATATAACAATATCTGATTGTATTTGGGATAACAATATTACGAATAAAGAGATAAAGAGAAGAAATGAGAATTAGTATAATTACTAATTATCTAATTATCTAATTATCTAATTATCTAATTATGACAATTACACTAATTACACTAATTACACTAATTACACTAATTACACTAATTACCATTTGTCATTAATTACCATTTGTCAGTAATTTGTCAGAAATTACGATTATTCCTTTTTTCTCATTTTTTCATCACCATTGCAACCAAATTGTGAAAAAAAACAGAAAATAACTTGAAATTACAAATCTTGGTAAGCATGCATCATGTATAACGGGCGTGGTGGATTTTCCCGTAATTATAATTAAGAAGAGGATTCTGTAAACTTCTTACCGGGAGAAGATATTCGAGAGGTTTTTCAAAAAGGTTAAAAATCAAGATAATGAGGCTTTAAGAAGAAATCAAGATAAAGAGGTTTTGTAATATCAATAAAATCAAAAGATCCAAGATATCAATAATATTCTTCTAGCTGATTTTAAACAGAGTATAATGTTTTAATAATCACTAATAAGTAAAGACTAAGAGTATAAATCTTTAACTATTTATTATAAGAGAATAATCACTATTATTATTCTTTAATCCTGATTTCTTAAAATCAGCGTTATTCATATAAAGAAGAAAATACTTCAATATCACAAAATATCTTATTGTTTTAATTCATGTCATTTAGAAATAAAAGATATTCTAAAATTAAATAACTGATAAAAAGAATAAAAGGCTTAATTTTAGTAATCATTAAATATTTAAATCAAAATGACTGAAAATGAAATAATATAAATTTAAGGGAATTATATTTCTGATATTCCTTAAAAATACTTAAATTATGTTTATCATACTATTTACTAGAAATTAATTAAAAAAGGATTATATTCAATATAAACCAGATATTAAATAGGCTTCTTAAAAATACTAAAAACTTTATACAAGTGATATAACAAAAAAAGTTATCAAGTTTTGTTTTTTTGCTTTTTTGCTTTTTTGCTTTTTTGCTTTTTTGTTTTTTTTTTTTCAGCTATTTTTACGATTTCTATTATTTCTTAACTTCATATATTCTATTCCTATACTTCATCTTTTAAATTCACATATTGTAATTCTTAAATATATCCATTTATGGAAGAATTGGACTTCAAGATTAAATGAATAAAATAGAGATACTTAAATACTTATAATACTAAAATACTAAAATACGTAAAATACGTAAAATACGTAAAATACTTAAAATACTTAAAGACTTAAAATACTTAAAATACTTAAGGTACCTAAAATCCTTATAACACTTAACTACTTAAATACTTATTAAAATAAATACAAAGTAGTATACTTATTAAAATAAGTAATCTGGTAAATATAAATCAAATATTTGAATCAATTAATAAATAAAAAATGATAAAGCTGCAAATTTTAAAGTGTTTCTATTGAAGTTTGGGTGTTTTAAGTTTATTATTGCACTTTGGATGTTTTGAATTTATTATTGCACTTTGGGTGTTTTGATTTTTATATTGCACTTTGGATCTTTTTATCTTTCTATTGCACTTTGGATCTTTTTTGAAATCTTAACTATTGCACTTTGGATGTTTTCACTTTCCATTTTTCTATTGCACTTTGGATCTTTTCCACTGGATCTTTTTAATATATAAGAATTAATGGCTGCAAAATATAAAATAAGCAAATAAACGAAAAGTAATAAATGGAAATGTTTCTAACTACAAACATACTTACACAAACATGCAAAATGCTGGTTATAAAAGTTTAAAGTATAAACTATAGCCAGCCAGTTAAGAAGATATAAAGGTAGAAATATCACTAATAATTGGAGAACTAAAAAGAGAAAAAAAGAGAAAAAAAAAATAAGAAAGAATAGAAATGAAAAGGAAATGAGAAGAAAAAGGAAATGAAAAAAAATGAGAAGGAAATAAAAGAGAAAGAGAAATGAATATAAAGAGATAATTAGAGAAAATGAGAAAACTATAAACTAAAAACATGATTACTGATTTACTTAATTAATTAAATAAATAATTAATTACTCACTCGCTTCGCTCGTTCGTTCTACATCTTCACAAATTAATTATATTCACCATTGGTGTTTTATACTTTCGAGGACATAACCTCTCGCTGGGTATTAATTCGAAAATCCGAGAATTCGAAGAATTCGAGGATTTAAAAAAAATCGAGAATTAAAAAAAATCGAGAATTCGAAGAATTCGAGATTTTCAAAAATTTGAGAATTCGAAGAATTCGAAAGTTTTTGAGATTTAAAAAAATTCGATTTTTGGACTTAAAAAAATTCAAAGAATTTTGGGATTTAAAAAATTCAAAGATTTTTGTGATTTCGAGAATTCGAGAATTTATTGGAAATTGATTTTTGGGATTTCTTGAATTCGAAGATTTATTGATTTTTGAAATTTCTTGATTTCTTGATTTCTTGATTTCTTGATTTCTTGATTTCTTGATTTAAAAATTCCGAGGTTTTATTAAATTTTGATTTATTAAATTTTGATTTTTTAAAATTTCGGGGATTTAAAAAAATTCAAGGATTTTTGGATTTTTGGATTTAATGAATTTCGAAGAAATCGAGGATTTTTGAGATTTATTGAATTTTGAAATTTCGAGGATTTTTGGATTTTTAAAAATTCAAGAATTTTTGAAATTTGATTTATTCAATTTCCAAGATTTATTTGATTTCAAATTTCGAAACTTTACCTTCTTCCACGTGGATTCCTTTGGATTTCATTTAATAGTTAAATATAAATCATGAATAATGAACATCATGAATAATTAACATAAAACAAATTATACTGAAACTTCAAAAATATTCAATAAAAACATCAAATCTTTAGTACTTAAAAACATCAAAGCTTCAGTACTAACATCAAATCTTTAGTACTTAACTTAAAACATAAAAACTGCAACAGTTAACCTAAAAAATCCAAACTTCAACAATTAAGGAAAAATCCCAAAAAGGCCAGAACTTCAATAGTTAAGAAAACATCCAAACTTCAATAGTTAATGGAAAACATCCAAACTTCAATACTTAACATAAAAAGCCCTAAAAGGCCCAAACTTCAACAAGTAGTGGGAAAACTCGCTAACTTCACTATTTAAGGGAAAAGGCCTGCAACAATTAACTTAAAACATCCAAACTTCAGTAGTTAACATGAAAACATCGTCACAGTAGTTAACAGAAAAGCCCAAATTTCAGTACTTAACCTAAAATAACTCCAATACTTAACCTAAATCCTAACTTCAGTAGTTAACAAGAAAAGTCCCAAATTTCAGTAAAACATCCTAACTCCAATAGTTAAGGAAAAGGCCCGAACTCCAACACTAAACACGAAAAGATTTCAGTACTTAACCTAAAAAACCCTTACTGCAACAATTAAGGGAAAAGGCCCAAATTTCAACAATTAGAGGGAAAACATCCAAAATTCAATAGTTAAGGGAAAACACCCTAACTGCAATAGTTAAGGGAAAACATCCAAACTTCAACGACTAGTGAGAAAAAACCCAAAACATCCTAACTTCAATACTTAACCTAAAAACATCCTAACTTCAGTACTTAACCAAAAACATCCTAACTTCAATAGTTAAGGGAAAACACCCCAACTTCAAAAATAGCTGCAAAAAAGGACATAAATTAATCATAAAAAGAACTAAAAAGGCTAAATAACCAAACAGGACAAGCTAAATCCACGTCACGCTCGTCGCTTCGCGCCTCGCTCTCACTCGCTAGCGCGAGCTCGTAGGTATTCTTTTACAAACAAACTCCCCCTCCTAAACCTCCTCTCCGTATACTTCTCAAAAACCGCCTTACAATTTATTTCAGCGCCTCTACAAATCTCCAAAATAACCCCAGCCAATCCAAAAAGTTGACCTTCCGTATACCCCGAGTAAAACACGTGCAATTCGCCCCAATCTCCCTTACTTAAAACCCTCCTCGCTAAATAATGCGCTCCCGCTGCCAACCAACTTGGCTGGGAAGAAACGAACCTCGGGTCCATAATCGTCAATTCTAGGAAATACTTAGCGAGCGTCCTGCTTTCATAATCATAATCATCGGCTTTACTTACCCTTCTGAGAAAACTCATAGGTCCAGGCCATCCCATATCAAACTCAAGTACATCAATCATAAACCGTTCTGCTTTTAAAAAGTCTTCAATAGAATATGCGTTATCAGCCATATAAGCCACTTCCTGGACCGTAGGACAATTTATCTCTTCGTATTTTGCAGCCAAAAAAAGCGCAACTGCTCCAACTAACTGAAACCTCAGAAGAGAAACTTTACGCTTTGATAAAAAACGATCTATATAATTCACAGTAAGGAATAACGTTTCCGGAAGAAGATTAAACCGGGAGTGAACTTGTACTACCCAATCTATAAGCACAGCACGCATTTCCCAGCGTAATTCGTCCTGTCTATCCATGTAATCCGAATCGGGAAGGAGGCGATTTTCAAGCTCATGGAGGTAATTAAAGATTTCTGGGGTGTATTCGGAAACCATAGAGGGATCATAAGTGTCTTCGTCATTTGGATTGAGGTGGTTTTGGGTGTATTTGTTAGTGATATATTGGAGTTCTAGAAGGATGGGTTTGGACCAGGGAATAAAAGAAACAACACTGAGGTTATTGGAGTGGTTGTATGTGTTATGTAATGTGATATTTTGGGTATTTAAGTGGTTATTACTTGTGATTTTTGGGGGGTTTAAATTTGGGGGGTTTTTTTGTTCACCTTTTTTGGAAAAAATATGAGGAAAATTATTGGAGTTGGAAAAATTGGAAAAATTGGAAAAATTTTGATTATTTTCATTTTCCTTTTCCTTTTCATTGTAAATCTCATTATTTTGATTATTTTGATTATTTTGATTATTTTGATTATTTTGATTATTTTCCAAATTTAAACTTGATAAGTTTAAATTTGAGTTTTTATTTAAAGTTAAAGTTTCGTTTTCTCGTATATCTAATCCACTTTTCTGGCGTTTGCGGTCTAGACGTGGTTTCTTGAACGGTTTGTGGTTTTCATTGCGTGTTAAATCAGAAAGAACTTCTCGTTGTTTGAGTTTCATGGTAATAATAACTGGAAAATTTATAAAGAATAACTGGAAAATTTATAAAGAATTATTGGAAAAAAACTGAAAAACTGAAAAACTTGTAAACTGATAAATTTGTAAATGTAAGGAAATGGTTATTTGAAGAATTTGAGGATTTTCAGATTTTTTGAATTTTCTGATTTTTTGAATTGATTTTTGATTTTTCACTTTCGTCAAGTTAAGATTTAAAAGATTTTATAAGGAATTAACAAATTAACAAAGATTTAATAAGGAAATTAACAAAGATTTAATAAGGAATTAATGATGTTAAAGGAATTACTTATGAAGATGTTAAGGAGATTAACTGGAAATAACTTGAAATAATTAGGAGATTTAACTAAATCAAATAATGAATAATCTTCAAATAATCTTGACTTCTTAATGAAAATGAAAATGACTTCTTAATGAAAATGACTTCTTAAATCTTTAATGGAAACTTCTTAATGAAATGACTTTAAATGACTTTAAATCTTCTTAATGAATTCTTAATGAAATGACTTTATCTTCTTAATGAAATGATACTAGTTATGATGATGATATAATATGAATACTAGTTATATGATGATATAATGGATATAATATAATATGAATACTTGATACGCCTCCTCTTCAGTTACTAACGAAGATGAAAACGATTTCTATTTGTTAGTGATTTCGCTTCTTTTAAATGTTTCAATTGTATTTGTGGTGAAAAGGAAATAAAATGAAGATAAAAATGAAAGAAAGAAAGAAAATCTTAGTTAAGTTATCTTCTCTTCTATTAGTATATGTTCTTCTTATATCTTCTTATTCTTCTTATATCTTTTCTTCTCTTCTTCTCTTCTTTTCTTCTTTTCTTCTTCTTATATCTTCTTTTCTTTTAAAGTTTCTTCTTCTTTTCTTCTCTTCACTTTCTATTTGTTCCCGCTGAAATCGAAATCGAAATGAAATGAAAATAAAAATGAAACAAATAAAATCAAAATAAAAGAAGAATCAAAATAAAAGAAGAAAAAGAAGAAAAAGAATAAAAGAATTAAATAAAATGAAAATAAAAGAATCAAATAAAATGAATCAAATATCTTCAAATATCTTCTCTTTCTTTTCTTAATATCTTCTTTCTTTCTCTTCTCTTAATATCTTTCCTTTATCTCTTCTCTTCTCTTAATACCCTACTTACGATGTAAAGAACGACTAAAGTGGGATAAGTAAATAAAATAGTAATAGTAAAATAAAATACTAATACTAATATAAAATACTACTACTACTACTATTATCACTTTTCTTTCCTATATAATCATTAATATAAACATCCCATCCCTGTGACGCGTCGCGGTACCACTTTAAATTTGCTTTCTTTACAATTTGCTTTATCTACAAGGAAATCTGCTTTCTCTTCATTAACAAACAGTACGTTTCTTAATAGCTATATTAACAAACCTACCATAAGTCTTGTTAATTAGTATAGGTAATAATAGAAAACATCCAAACTGCAATAGTAAAAAACATCCAAAGTGCAATACATAACAGGCAAGTTACTAACAAAACATCCAAAGTGCAATACATAACAGCAAAACATCCAAAGTGCAATAGAAAAGGGCAATTTTAAAAGACCCGAACTGCAATACATAAAAACATCCAAAGTGCAATAGAAAATTATTCGTAAAATGGAAAACATCCAAAGTGCAATAGTTAAAAAACATCCAAAATGCAATACAAAAAAGTTAAAATGTAAAACATCCAAAGTGCAGTAATATAAAATAACAATTTTGATTCCAAAACATCCAGAGTGCAGTAATAAAATTTAACAATTTTGATAGAAAAACATCCAGAGTGCAATACATAACAGAACATCCTTACTGCAATACAAAAAATTCAATACAAAAAAAATACAAAATATTAAAATATGAAAACATCCAAAGTGCAATACATAACAGTAATATAACATGTTACCAGTTACATTTCACTAAATCAACTTCTCTTCTTCTTCTTCTTCTTCTTCTTTTTAATCAATCTACTAATCATTTTATGCAATTATCATAACAAAAAAACAATAACAAAGTAACAATAGAAATGATATGACGTCATAAGGGTAGTACTATACTAATAACAATATACTACTAATACTATACTAATAATACTACTACACTAGAATAAGGTTTAGATCTATGCAAGCAATTTCTGAAAAGAGCGAAACGAAAACATGGCAAACCTTAATTCCGTGTTGGGAACGAAAACACGGTTTGGTAAATTGTAAAGAAATTGTAAAGAAATAGGAAAAATTTTATGATAAAATTGCAAAAATTTTATGAGGAAATTAAGAAATTTTTATTGAGAAATCGCAAATTTTTATCAAGAAATCGCAAAAATTTTATTAAGAAATCGCAAAATTTTATTTACAAATTTTTATCAAGAAATTTGAAAACACGTGAAACACCGGAAATTTAAATAACACATATGAAACATATAAGAAATAAAACATATAAGAAATACTAAACATATACACATATTAAACATATAAGAAATAACACATATAAGAAATAAAACATATAAACGTATTAAACAAGATCTTATTCGTAATGTTTTCTTATTCTTTAAGGAAATACAATAGTATATATATTCTAGAATATATCTGGTAGTTTTACTCTTTTTATTCGTTTTATTCTTCTTCTTTTTATTCTTTTTATTCTTCTTCTTTTTATTCTTTTTATTCTTTTTTCAAATGGCTGCGAAATTTCAAAAGGAAATGAAAATTCTGAAAATTCTGAAAATTTAAAAAATTTAAAAAACTCATAAAATTCAATCTCAAATTAAAAACTTAGATAAAAACTCCACATACATCCTACATGTATTAATCAACTATGAACTTGTAATGTTATTACTTGTTTCTATTTCATAAAGGGATAGTATATATAGTATATATAATGTATATAGTATGTATAAAATATGTATATAATATGTTTATATAATGTATACTATATAATATGTATACTATATATATAATATGTATAAATATTTTTATTCTTATTTTCTTATATTATGTTTTTTCTTATTTTTCTTTTCTTATTTCTCCAAATTACTGCAAAATTTAAAAGTGAATTTGAGAAGTGAATTTTGAAAAGAGAATTTTGAAAATTTAGAAAAATTTCCATAAATTATGAAAAATGATTAATAGATGAATTCACTTTTAAAAAAAAAACTTAGTAACCATATAACATATATCCTTATATTCTCATATAGGGTATAATTAGGGTACGTGTTTTTATATTTATAAAATACTCTACCTTAACATATATGGTATACTATTAAGGTAAACTTGTAATAATGTGCCATTCATATTAAATAGAATTACCCCCTAAATTTAAACCCCCTCAATTTTAGAGAATTTTTAGAAAAAAATAAATAAGAAAAACCCCTAAATTTAAACCCCCAATTTTAAGAAAGACATAAACATTAAGACAAGACATAGACAAGACATAGACAAGACATAGACAAGACATAGACAAGACATAGACAAGACATATACGTTAAGACATTTTAAATAAGAACTATACACGACCAGTTACTATACTCTTATTTATAATTTTTCCAGTCTAAAAATATCCAATTTAATTTTTGCAGCCACTAAAAAAATTAATTAAAAAAGATTAATTAAAAAAGATTAATAAAAAAAGATTAATTAAAAGAGATTAATAAAAAAAGATTAATAAATGGTAATTTAAGTTACCATGTACTGAAAAAATCGTAGGTATAGTATATATATACTATACACCTATTAAGTTTAAAATATACTTCCTCTATTCTATATGTTTACCAGTTATGTGGTAGTAATAAGAAAGTTCTTAAATGATAGCACTGATAATTTGGATTGTATATATTATATTAAAATTATATTAAAAATCATTATATTAAAAATATATTAAAAACCCCCTATATTTAAAACCCCCCAAATTTCAAACCTCAATTTTTTTTAGAAAACCCCCAAATTTAAAACCCCCCAAATTTAAAGATACCAATTAAAAGACATTATAACTTTCAAATCCAAAACTATACTAGTACTATAAATATCCCATAGTTATACAGCTTGGAGATATACGTATTAGCATATTATAAGTATTCTAGTACATTATATGTACTATATATTCTTTATATATTCTTTATATCTTTTCTATTGAAGTTTGGATGTTTTAAATGACAAAAAGTGAAGATAAAAAAGACAAAAAAGAGACAAAAAATGACAAAAATAGAAGAAATGAAAAGACATAAAATACATAAAAGACAAAAAAGACTTAAGACAAAAATGACAAAAATGACAAAAATATATAGCAAATGAAAATGACAAAATAGAAGAAATGAAAAATGACAATACAAAAAATGACAAACATAACATATAACATATAACATATAACATATAAACTAAAGCGGAAAACGAAAACTCCGTTTTCGTTTTCTTTTCACATTCCACCACAAAGAAGATACAGGGTGCTGGCAATTACGAGAAGCACAATACAAGATGGATGATATAATGGTTATTATGATAATATGATATCATATGGATAAAAAATAAGAGAATATGGATTTGACAATTGTCACAAAAAATGACAAGAAGGGTGTGACACAAAAAAACGACCAATAAAAGAGCCGGGAAATCCGAGGCGGGGCCGAAAACCGAAAACTGAACAAACCGAAGGTTTGTGAAGTTTATTAGTATATATAGTATATATATATAGTATATAATATATATAGTATATAAATATACTATATATACTATATTTATTAATCATTTTGCAGCTTTTTTTGCAGCTTTTTTTGCAGCTTTTTTGCAGCTAATTTTATAATTCATATTTTATTTCATATTTTTTTAACTCTTTATATTTCTTATTATTTCTTATTTAATATTTCTTTCTCTATTTCCATCTATTCTTATTTCCTTACATTCCCTTACATTCCCTATCTATCACGCGTTTATATTGTGATTATATAAGGAGCACGAGCAAGCGAGGATACATAACAAGACATAAAGACATAAAAAACATAATAAAAGACATAATAAAAAACATAATAAAAGACATAATAAAAAACATAATAAAAAGTCATAACAAATGGTAAAACATACAAATGATAGGTATATATGATATATCATATATACCAAAAACGAATCCACGACAAATCCCATGACGCGACAAAACATTTTTACGACTTCTTTTTTCGACTTCTTTTTTTTTCGACTTCATTTTACTCCTTTTAACTTTACTCCTTTTAACTTTACTCCTTTTAACTTTACTCCTTTTACACTACCATCATGATACTCAGGAGTGCATTAATAATAACACAGCACAATCAAGAACGATGAGCCGAGAATGAGCTGATTGTGGATGCACGAGGAGCACGGAGAGTAGGGGAATGTGAAATGTGGTAATAAGAGAATATATGATATATTACATGCACTGGAATATAGAGTTTATTTTATATAGAAAGGAGGAAACATCCAAAGTGCAGGAGTAAAGAGGACCGGAAATCCCGGAAATTCTATGAAAATTACGAGATGAAAGTTAAAAGGTAAAAGGTAATAAGAGATGTAGATGTATAGAAGGCATAGTGGTATTGAAATGGGATATATCAGATGTGATATATCAGAAATGATTTAAATGTGATATATCATATGTGATGTATCATAAATATGAAATGTGATAGATCATATTAGTTTAAATATTATGTATCAGAAATGAAATGTGATAGATCAGAAATGAAAGATGATGTATCAGAAATGAAATGTGATGTATCATATATGTGAAATGTGATAGATCATATCTGAAATGTGATATATCTGAAATGAAATGTGATATATCATAATTGATTTAAGTATGATATATCATATGTGATATATCAGAAATGATTTAAATGTGATACATCATATTAAGAAATGTGATACGTCATATATGATACATCATATATGATTAAATGTGATAGCTCATATTTATGATAAGTCATATATGATCTCCCAAATAGGAAATGCGATACGCAATATCAGAAATGCGATACGTAATATGAGAAATGTAAATCACTTCAAATGTGATATATCAGAAATGAAATATGATACGTAATATATGAAATATGACACATCACACATGAAATGTGATACCTCACATATGAAATATGATACATCAGAAATATGATATATCATATATGATATATCAGAAAAATGAAATGCGACATATCAGAAATGACATATCATATGTGATGTATCAGAAATGACAGAAAATGTGACATGTGACATGTCACATATCGTTCTGGATGGCTCCTTCTGGCTTCGCCAGAACTCGCAATCTACCAGAACTCGCAATCTACGTTCATTCTGGCTGCGCCAGAATTCACTACAAGCATTCCTTCTCAATAATATTAATACAACCCGAAATAAATATGCACATCTTGCCAGCAAGACTACTCAAGCTCAATGGAGCACGTGTTCACGCTATCCGTGTCGTAAGCGGCCGGCAGCGTGAGCAAACTGTGTGGGGTAGCCAAATGCGTGCGCTTCGGCGTGTCGTGTCTCTTTCTCGTGTCGTTCAAAGCGGCTCCGAGGGTGTAGGCGGGAGCGTCATTAAAGTCGTCTTTCAAGTCAAAGTTGAAGTTGGGAATAGCAACGAGCGGGGATTGGAGCATGGTGTGTTTGTATGTGTTTGTCTGTATACTTTTCTTGTAATTGCCAGGCCTTTCAAAGGTATTTATACAATAAGCTTTTTCTGATGAGCAAAAGAAAAGAACTGGCGTTAAAAAATAAAAGGCCTTAAAAAATAAAAAAAGGAAGAGCAGAATATTTTTTTTGGAAAAGTTTTCGCTCTCGCGCATAAAAAATAATATATTGGCTCTGCGAAAATATTCTGGGTTAGAATCTGCATGTTCCACCGCAGTTGCCCACGCACAACGAAGACAAGAGGGGGCAGTGGCAGTCATGGAGATAGGCAAGGAAGACGCTGGTTTTGTGGAGCTGAAAAAGAAAAGAGGGAAAAAGTACCAGGTTTTTCCAGAATCTTCTATATACTATGGGTACGGTATGACACGGATTGGCACGGACAAATCGGTACGGCCTAGGTTGATGCGGAGCTGGCACGGATTTGCTGACACCCGCAGGTAATAGATACTGCATGGAAAAGGGCACACAAAACGGCGGCCGGACGTGGGCCTGGTTATTTCCGAGAAATCGGGAGGATCGGGAGAATCGGGAATACATGATGACGTGAAGGATAACGGGAAGATCCTAAACGCATGACGGGTACCTTTGAAACGGGATAGCAGGATAGTATACGGGATACATAGTATACGAAGTATACGGGATACATAGTATACGAAGTATACTATGTATACATACTAAATACTATCTACTATATTATCTCCTGTATACTAAATATATATCTTCTATATATATCTTCTATATCTTCTATCTTCTTAATATACACTCTTCCACTATATATAACAACCTCAGTGCTTCCGACGGAAGAAGCTGTCACGGATTGCGACGTGCTGGCTAGTTGTAGTAGCACGCGCAACGTTCGAGTCGAGGCTTGTAGTAGCCGGCTGTCAACTGCGCCGGGCAGCCCCTATCCTGCCTTTGCGTGAGGTTCGTGCAGACGAATTCCCCCGAAGCGAGGGTTTGAGGGTTCGGGAAATCTAGTGAGTGATTATTGGATGGTTATATGTCGTATTTGAAATATGATATATCATATGTGATGTGTCGTATGTGTCGTATGATATGTCATATTTGAAATGTGATGTGTCATATTTGAAATGTGATATGTCAGTTTTTAGTTGTGATATGTCAGTTTTTAGTTATTATATGTAAGTTCTTTTGTTATTATATGTAAGTTCTTGTTATGATGTGTCATTTTTTTTGTTATGATGTGTCACTTTTTTGTTATTATATGTCACATTTTTGTTATGATATGTCATTTTTCGTAATATGGATCATTTTTGATGACTAAATGAGGAGTCGCATATACATCAGATAGCAGATATTATATATGATATATCAGATAGCATATATTATTATATATCATATATTATTATATATCATATATTATATATCACATATGATATATCATATATTATATATCACATTTGATATGATGTATCATATGTGATATATCACATTTGATGTGATTCTGATATATCAGATATATGATTATTTTTGATATGATTATGTTATCACATATATTATTATTATACATCAAATTCCAAATACCTGTATCACATCTGAATTGTTATTCTTTATGACCCCTCTTCTTGTATGGCGTTTCTTAGCGAGTTGCTGTTGGTGAGCCTTGCCATTGAAGATGCAGTAGCAATTAAGGAATTTCATCTTTCTATTGTTCTTCTATTGTTGTGGAATAATGAATATAGGGTCAGGATATTATCAGGATATTATCAGGATTGATCTAAGAAAATTATAATAATCATAATAGAATAATGTAAATTTCATAATAAAAAATCATAATAATGTAAATTTCATAATAAATCATAAAAAAACATTTTAATAAATCATAAAAAAACATTTTAATAAATCATATCTCCATTATATGATCACTATACTTTAACCTTATCCTTAACCTTAATCTTAACCTTATCCTATGTGACACGTCATACGATTGTTCTTTCAGGGACAATGCCATTGTAGAGAAGTTAGAATTTCCCAATACGGAATTGCCCGTAGAGTAGCATGGCCTAATCTGGAAATGGGAAACATATAGAAAGATGTCGCCAAATCGGGAATGTCAAGAAGTGAAAATGAAAAATGAAAATGACAAGAAATGAAAAATGTCAAATGTCAAGAAATGAAAATGACAAGACAAGAAATGACACGACAAATGACACGACAATACAATTGACAATACAAATGACATTTCCTTTTCATTTTTCTTTTTTAATTATTATTGGTTATTTTATGTTTACGTTCTTTATGGTTTTTTTTATAAAGGGGTTTCTAGAATTTAGGGGTTTTCTAGTTTATAGAATTTAGGGGTTTTCTTATATTACAATTTAGGGGGTTTTATGTTTTAGGGGGTTTTATATTTAGGGGTAATTAGGGGCTTTATATTTAATTAGGGGTTTTCTTATAGTATACAATTTAGGGGTTTTATATTTAATTCTAGCAAAGTTACATTTAGTTATAAAGGAATAACAATATTTTCTTTAATATGATTTATAATAAAACTTTTTTTAATTTGGCTGCAAACTTTAAAAAAGTTGATATTAATAATTTAACATCACCTTATTATTAGTAAATTTGTATATCCTATGTTTAAAGATATCTTATACATTATATCTTTCTCTCTATGAATATTCATATATCACGTTATCTTTATACTTTTGTTTTTATCAATCTTTCCCTTATAATATTGAAGTTTGGGCCTTTTCATTTTAATATTGAAGTTAGGGCCTTCTCGCTTAATTATTGCAGTTTGGGCCTTTTCTTAACTATTGAAGTTATGGCCTTTTTTGTTTTAATTATTGAAGTTAGGGCCTTTATTTTTTAACTATTGCAGTTTGGATGTTTCTTTTTTTAACTATTGCAGTTCGGCTCTTTTTGTTATATATGTGATTTTTGCAGTTCGGATCTTTTCCGAGTTTCCTTAATTTATGTAGTTTCCTTAATTTATGTAATTTCTTAATTTATGTAGTTTTCTTAATTTATGTAGTTTCCTTTATTCTTTAATTTCTTAGTTTTCCTTAAATTTCTCTTATCTCATTTTATAGAATACCAATAATACGAATAAATATATGATATATCATTTTTTACTACTAGTAATTTCTCATAATTTTGTTTTTATTCTTAGTTTTACTCGTATAAATAAAATACTCTAGTAATAGTAGGATCTTAATAATATATGTATGTATTTTTTATGTATATTTTCGGCTTATTTGAATTATATTCATCATTTTTTTATTAATCATTTTTTTGCGATTTTTATTTCTATTTATTTTTTACGTCAAAAAAAATGACTACTTTAAAAATAGCTAATACTAATTATAATTAAAATACTAAAATACTAATTATAATTATAATACATATTATAATTATAATACTAAAATTACGCTTATTACTCTTTTTACTCTTTTTACTCTTTTTTAAAATGCTCATTGTTTCAGAATTGTAAGAAAGTTTCAGAAAAAAAGATTTACTCTTCTTTTGATATTTCTTATTTCTTCTCTTATTTCTCTTTCTTATTTCTCTTATTTCTTATTTCTCTTATTTCTTCTTGTATTTCTTATTTCTTCTTTTTCTTATTTCTTCTCTTTCTTCTTATTTCTTATTTCTTATCTTTTGCAGCCAATCACGTGCCTCTAATAATTAAACTATAACTAATAACTAAACTACTACTCCTCCTATTACTACTCCTATTACTACTCCTCCTATTCTCCTTTTCTCCTATTAACACCGCCTTGCCAAGAACCCTACACCGCCTTTCTTTTCGTCTAGACAGTGCCTCTTAAACTTTTGGTGACTGGTATAGCCTGAAGTTTGGATGTTCTGTTTTTTTAGTGATTGATGTTTGGATGTTTGAAAATTAATGATTGATGTTTGGATGTTTTGGTCATAAGAAAAAAATGAACTTTGATTTTTTGTAGCCTGAAGTTTGGATGTTTTGTATAGCCTGAAGTTTTTTATTATTGAAGTTTGGATGTTTTTTTGATGTTTTGAAATTTAGTATTGAAGTTTGGATGTTTTTTACTATTGAACTTTGGGTGTTTTTTGAACTTTTGATATTTTGTATAGCCTGATGTTTGGATGTTTTTTGAACTTTTCATTTTTTTGAACTTTGCTGCGCCTTCTCTTAACTATTGCACTTTGGATGTTTTCCAATTATAATTGTAATTCCAACCAGCTTTATAAAACAGGTTAGATATCCAGATATCCAGGTAATCTATCTATCAAACATGCTCACATCTATCATCATTTCCAATCTCTGCAAAAACGACTTTTCCCGTTCCGGTTCTTCTCTTTCGCTTGTTGAAACCATTAAAGCTTCTGTGTTGATGCTTCTGGCCGATATGACTGGTAAGATCCAGCACTGGAGTTCTCTTCCCTCGCTAGGACGTGTGGTTGTGATTCTTAATAACGAGAATTCCGCTAAGCAGGTTTATCTGCATTTGGACCGGACCTTTAGTTTAACTATGAGTTTACAGGAGAATTTGTTACAGCGGAGTAAAAGTGAAGGGTGCGGAGATAAGACGGAGAAGGGAGACGGAAATAAGGGAAACGGCGGAAATAACTCCCGATTGGGAAGACTCACTATTGACACCTCCGCTTCTTTTGAGGCGCCTCCGGTAAAAACTCCAGAATCTCCAAAAGGAGATTTTATGCTTTTTCAAGGAGGAAATAGTCCTACGATTACATTGAGTCTGAGTGTGTAAGTTGATTATGGCGTAGCTAGAATTAACTTACTGTATATTACATTTGTATATTATTTTATTTTACTTTATATTTTGTTTGATATTGTAGTGCTTATTTGATATTTTATATTTTATATTTTATATTTCTTTATTCATTTTATTACTCATTTTTTATTTGATATTTCATTTTTCTTTTATTCTTTTTTCATTTTCTTTTTCATTTTCTTTTTTCTTTTCATTTTTGCAGCCAAAATTTTAGAAGGGAAAATTGAAATTGAAACAGAAAAATTTAAAAAGTAAAAAATTGAAATTGAAATTGAAAAATTGAATTGAAAATTTAAAAAGTAAAAAATTGAAAGTAAAAAATTGAAACTGAAAAAAAAACTGAAAAAGTAAAAACTGAAAAATTGAAAAATAATTGACACTGAAAATTGAAAATTCAATTTAAAACTCTTTTTTATCAAATGATGTGCAAAGAATTAATATAATATAAATGAGAAGTTATATTAAAATAAGTGAAGGTAAATGAAAAATAAGTCAAATGAGAAGTTGTATCAAAGTATTAAATCAATTAAAAAGTATTAAATCAATTTAAAGGAATCATTTTAAAAGAATAAAAAAACAATTGGAAAATTCAAAAATGCAGCCAAAAAAAAAAATCGGATATATCAGAATTAAGTAATAACTAGAAAACTCTTTTAACTCTTTTAACTCTTCTAATTCTTTTAATTCTTTTAATTCTTCTAATTCTTTTAACTCATCTAACTTATCTTCCTCATAACACTCTAACACTTCTAACTCATTGAATAATTTTTAAGTGTTTTAAATTTTTAAGTGTTTTAAATTTTTAAGTGTTTTAAATTTTTAAGTGTTTTAAATTTAAAACAAATTTGCTGCCAAAATTTCTCATTTTTTGAAATCCGAAGAAATTTTAATTAAAGAAATTTCATTTATACTTTTATTCTTTTCATTAAATATAATTGTTATTCTACGTTTATAGAAACTTTCAAATGATAATCTTAACAAAGTGAATGATTTGCTCTTCTTATGACCTTTCTGTTTTCTTGTATATTTTATCTTTCTATTAAAGATTTATTGAATTTTTTTAAATCATTCTCTATTATGAATTTGTTATTATGATTATTGATATATCATATTGAAATGTGTCGCATGTTTTGTCGCATGTTGTGTCATAAATTCTAAATCTTGTCATAATCTCACAATTTTACTATAAATCTTGTCATAAATTCTATAAATCTTGTCATATACTTGTAATAAATGTGACATATACTTAAATGACATTTACTTGTCATGTCTATTTTCGACATTCCCATATTTACACATTTTGTCTATGTGTAAATCTCATACCTGCCAACCTCAGTCATATTCATAACAATACACAAGTTAATGTCATTATAAGCGGTTAGTTGGTATGGAATATGGTACATGTGATCTAAATGAGTGAATATTCATTAAATATTCATTATCCAGTAAATTGCTCGTTAATTCAGTAACTCGTTAATTCTCGTAATTCTCGTAATTCATGAACTCGTTAATTCTCGTTAATTCTTGAAAGTCTCGTTAAATTCTCGTTAACTCCTCGCTAATTCATCATTTTTCTCATTAAATTCTCGCTACTTCAATTTTTTTTTCTCGCTAATTCATCTTTTCTCACCAACTCCCCGCTACGCTCGCTCGTTTTTCTCGTTAATTCATCTTTTTTCTCTCCCTCGTTTTCTCATTAATTCTCATTAAATTCTCATTATACATCCATTTTTTCTCAAAGTCTCATTTAATTCGTATACATCCATTTTTTCTCACAAATTCTCATTAAATTATTACTATATATTCATTTTTTCTCACTAAATTCTCATTAAATTATCATTCACTCGCACTATTCATTCATTTTTTCCCACTAAACTCTCATTAAATTCGCACTATATATTCATTTTTTCCCATTAAATTCGCACTATACATTCATTTTTTCCCACTAACTCCTCACTCCCTCGCTCGTTTTTTCCCATTAAAGTCTCAAGAACTCTCATTAAATTCGCACTATACATCCATTTTTTCTCATTATACATCCATTTTTTCCCACTAAAATCTCACAAACTCTCATTATACATTCATTTTTTCCCCCTAAACTCGCACTCTCTCGCTCGTTTCTCGTCATTTTTTCTCATTAAATTCTCACTAAACTCGCACTCTCTCGCTACGCCCATTCATTTTTTCCCACTAACTCCTCACTCCCTCGCTACGCTCGCTCGTGTTCTCACTCGTTTTTCTCACTAACTCCCTCGCTACGCTCGCTCGTTTCTCGCTCTTTTTTCTCCCTAAACTCGCACAAACTCTCATTAAATTATCATTATACATTCATTTTTTCTCCCTAAACTCGCACTAAACTCACACTCCCTCGCTACGCTCGCTCGTTTTCATTTTCATTTTCATTTTTCGTCATTTTCTTTTCGTCATTTCAATTAATACTTCACCATGAGACTCCTCCCATTTCTCGCCAGCTTTACCTGCGCCACCAACATCTACCGGTACCCCCCTAATCCCCCCACCACCGCGTCCCTCGGCGAAATCACGGCGCTTTTAGCCGACGAATTGGGCGCAGATTCCCATCTTCCCGTCCAACATGTTGATTTTATTAATGAAAATGCAAGAAATCCAACAAAACCGCCACTCATCTTAATCCTCAACGGAGCAAACTCGGAAGATCTCGGAAATCCAAGTTTTCACGTTCCCGACTCTTCACTTTTCCATCTTTGTCAAATCCTAACCAGATCCTTCCAACCATACGAGTTAACTCCTGAAATCGTGCTTTACTCAAAAACCACACCAACTTCTCTTTTATCGGCATTTTCCACATTTAATCACGCGATTTCCGGTCTTTGGGAAAGTCACGTGAAAAAAACTCCAGATTTGTCGGTAATTTCCGACAAACTCTTTGTCACAGAACTTAGCGCCTTGACTCTTCTTCGAAACCATGCTAGTAATATTGCGTTTATGCAGTCCAATGCTTTGGTAAGTATACGTAGGAAACTAGGAGAGGATTCTTATTCGTATAAATTGGCTCTGAAAGTGGTTATGGAGTTTATACAGGGATTATCGGAGGTTTTTGAGGTTTATTTGGTAAATGGAAATGGAATTGGAAATTTTCGTGTGATTACCGAAAATGAAAAAGAAAATGAAAATGATAATTTTCATTTTCGTGCGATTACCAAAAACTCAAAAATCTCGGGAATAACCGAAAACTCGGAAATAACCGAAAGCGAAATCTCTGATTTTCTCTTTAAAAGAGAAAATGAACTTACAAAGGTTTTTAACAAAAACACGGAATGTTATGAATCCGAGGAAGCATGCCAGGTTGGAACTTCTAACTGTAATTCTCATGGAATGTGCTCGAAAGTAAAGGAAGCGTGCTGGGCGTGTATGTGTAGTAATACGTTTAACAAGACAACTCAAAGAACTACAAAGTGGAAAGGAGGCGATTGTGGAAAGCAGGATGTGGCCAGTGAAACGAATTTGTTTATATGGACGGGTTTGGTGATGGTGCTTGCGTTGGGAGGGGGAATAAAGTTGTTAGCGAGTGCGGCGTAAACGAGTAAGAAACGAGCGAAGCGAGTTTCTTATGAGAGAAGTGAGTTTTATTAGTTAATTTTAGTTGATTTTAGTTGATTTTAGTTAATTTTAGTTAATTTTATTAGGTAAATTTTGTTAGTTAATTTTTGTTACTTATAATTTTTGTTAAGAAAATTTGTTAGGTAAAAATTTGGTAGGAAAATTTGTTAAGAAAATTTGTTAGTTAAAATTTTGTTAGTTAATTTTACTAGTCACAATTTTGTTAGTGAATTTTCATTTTGTAAGTAAAAATTGGTAGGAAAAATTTGTTAAGAAAATTTTACTAGTCATATTTTTTTATTAGGCAATTTAGTTAGGTAAATTTTATTAGTAAATTTTGTTAGATAAATTTCATTTTGTTAGTTAATTTTACTAGTCATATTTTCATTTTGTTGATTTTGTTAAGAAAATTTTGTTAGTAAAATTTGTTAAGTAAAATTTGTTACTTGTAATTTTTATTAAGAAAAATTTGTTACTTATAATTTTTATTTAGTTATTTAAAAATTTGTTAGATTCATTTTGTTAAGTAAAATTTGTTACTTATAATTTTTGTTAGGTAAATTTTTGTTAGTAAATTTTTTGGTAAAATTTAGTTAATTTTGATAATTTACTCATTTTCATTTTGTTAATTTACTACTTAAATTTTATTAGTTGAATTTTTACTTAATTTTATTAGTTGAATTTTGTTAAGAAAAATTTGGTAGGTAAATTTTCATTTTCTTAAAAATTTGTTAGTAAATTTGTTAATTAAAAGTTTTTACTAGATAAAATTTGTTAGTTAATTTGAATTTTGTTAGTTAATTTTACTCAATTTTCATTTTGTTAATTTTCATTTTAAGAATTTTCATTTTGGTTTTTTTCATTTTGATAATTTAAGTGAATTATTGATTTTACTTAATTTGACTGAATGCGAGTTTTTGTTAATTAAAATTTGGTAATTTTATTTGTTAATTTAATAGTATTCTAGTTATTTCTATATTATATTATACGTCTTTTATTTATTCCAATTTAGGGGTTTTCAATTTAGGGGTTTTTCAGAAATTCTTATAAATTTAGGGGTTGCGAATTTGGGGTTTTCTGTTTTATTCTTTGATTATTTATTCTTTTAATTAAAACTACTTAGTAAGTTAAAAAGTTGACCTCTTATTCTTGAGATTAATTTAGAAATAGATTAGGAGTAGTTAAATGGAAAATCCTTTTCATAGGTATATCTATGTTATAAGATCAAGATATGTAGAAAGCCAAAGTTATACATAAACTGAATGTATATCTCATGGAAATGTATATGTGCATTTCAAGTTTTTTATGCATTTTGTTTTTTAATAAAATTTGCAGCCATAAAAAAATTCATAAAAAAATTCATAAAAAAACGTAAAAAAAAAAACAAAAAAATCCATAAAAAAAAACCCCAAAAAAATCCATAAAAAAAAATACAAAAAAAGCATAAAAATAAAACGCATAAAATTGATACAAAATTGATACAAAAAACTACAAAATTAAAGGTAATTTAACTTTATATACAATACATTTAGATTTATTTTATTATACGTAGATACTTATTATTTTATTATACGTAAATTCTTAGTATTTTATTCAATTTCTCATTAAAATGGGGGTTTTGAATTTAGGGGTTTTTTATAATTTAAATTTAAATTACTAGTACATACATTTTTAGTGATCTCCATATTATTCACAATTAAGAATTAGTGCAAAAATTGTAAAGAATAAATTGGAATATTCTTTTTATGAATATCCCAGTTTTTATATTAGGTAAAATATTTTGCAGCCATAAAGAGAAGAAATAATAAGAAATGAAGATAAAAAAGAAATGAAGATATTTTCAATGAAGATAAACAAGAAATGAAGAAATAATAAGAAATGAAGATCTTACTAAATCTTTATATTCGTGTTTATTCACAGATAAAAGATTTTCAGTAAAAAGGGTTTAGTATATTTATGGTATTTATGGTAATTAGGGGTTTTTAGGGGTTTTAATTTAGGGGTATTTATTTTGGGGGGTTTATTAATATACCACAAAAAGATAATTTTTTCCTTTAAAAAACATTAACAAATATTTTATGAGAATTGTTTTTTACTAATGAAAATATCTTGAGAAGAAATATATACTCATTTATAACTCTTAAATACAATTCTTATATATAATACTCATATAAACAATTCTTATATACAACTCTTATAACTCTTCTTAATATATGTCTTCTTATATATATCTTCTTAATATATGTCTTCTTAATATACGTAACTTTCTTATCCATTTTTTTCTCTTTCTCTTTCTCTTTTTCTTAACTGTTGCACTTCGGGCCTTTTTTTAATCCGAAAGTGGATGACATTTTTTACTTTAAACACCCTTTCTGCAATAGTTAAGAGCACGCAATTTTCCCCAAAACATGCAAAACATCCAAACTTCAATACTTAACGCAAAATCTAAACAACGCACAACTTCCATATCTGGCCATATATTGCACCATTCTGGTAAACTACTTCCGTATCTGGTAAACAACTTCCGTATCTGGCCATTATCAGGAGACAATTCGTCACTCCACGCATTTGACAAAGAATAAAAGACAATAAAAGACAAGTGGCATATAAGAGAAGATATAAAGAAATAAAGAGAAGATATATTAAGAAATAAAGAGAGAAAGAGAAAGAGAAAGAAAGATAAAGAAAGATAAAGATAAAGAGATAAAGAAAGAGACATTAAGAGATATATCAAGAAATAACAAGACATATTAAGAGATATATCAAGAAATATTAAAAGATATATCACTACATATTAAAAGATATATCAAGAAATAAAGACTTCAAAAGACTTCAAAAGTGATATATAACATATTAAAAGATATATCAAGAAATATTAAGTGATATATAACATAAATCACATAAAACTACTAATCACACTAATAAAATAACACTACTAGGTACCATGTTAAAACTCAAACGCCCGATTTTCAGCACCTTTGTCTTTCTAGTGATTATCAGTGTTTTCTACTTTATGACTTCATCTTCGGATGAAATCTCTTTAGGAAGAAACGGCCCTATAACTCTTAACGTTCCCGTTGAAGATGTAAGAGAAGCGCTTCTTTCCCATAAAGAGAATTTGGATGAGATTAAAGCAAAAGTTTTGGATTCGGATCCGAAGCTTAAGAGTCATATGGAAAAGTCAAAGACAAATTTAAAGTCTGAGAATTTGGAAAAAACTGAGGGGTCGAAAGTGAAGTCTGACTCTGATTCTGGAATTGACTCGGGAAATGACTCGGGAAATTCTGACTATGGTAAATCTGATTCCAGAATTGACGGAGTCAATTCTGATTCTGACTCCGACTCCGTCAATTCTGACTCGGGACTCGAAATTGACTCCGTCAATTCCGCGTTTATGCCCAAAATGACCAACGAAACCCTCAAAGCCCAATTAGGAAACTCAGCTTGGCGCCTCTTCCATACTATCCTAGCACGTTACCCAGAATCTCCATCCACCCACGAACAAACCACCTTAAACAACTACATCCATCTCTTTGCCCAAGTTTACCCCTGTGGAGATTGTGCCCGTCATTTCCAGCAACTTCTTAGGAAATTTCCTCCGCAGACGAAATCACGGAAAACCGCGGCTATCTGGGGCTGTGACGTGCATAATAAAGTGAATAAGCGGTTAGGAAAAGCGGATTACGATTGTACGAAGATTTTGGAGGATTACGATTGCGGCTGTGGAAATGATGAGGGGGAAGAGGATGAGACTTTGAGGGATACGATGGCGCATTTGAGGGGGATAAGCGTGGATCAGGTGGAGGGGAAGCAAACAGGATAGCCCGAGCGAAGCGAGGGTTATCCGGTAAGAAATACGAGCGTAGCGAGTATTTCTAGTAAACTACGAGCGTAGCGAGTAGTTTTAATTTAAATAGAACAAAGAGCGAAGCTCTTTGTTCTTGTAAGTTTTTAATTAAGTACAGAACAAAGAGCTTCGCTCTTTGTTCTTATTTCTCTTTATTTAGTAATGTACATTTATCTAAAACTCTTTATTAACTGATTAATTTTCCTTCTCATTTTTCGCAGCTTCTTTTTTTCGCAGCTTCTTTTTTTTGCAACTTTTCGTCGCATTTTTTTTGCCGCAGTTTTTTCGTCGCATTTTTTTTGGGTCTTTTTTTGGGAATTTTTCGTCGCAGTTTTTTTCGCATTTTTTAGGGAAAAGGCCTGAAGTGCAATAGTTAAGAAAAGACCAGAAGTGCAATAGTTAAGAAATGAGAAAGGCCCGAACTGCAATAGTTAAGGAATGCGAATTTTACCATAGAAAGCGAAAAGGCCCGAACTGCAATAGTTAAGAAAGGCCCGAACTTCAATAATAAGAAAAGACCCGAAATGCAATATTATAAGGAAAAAGACCCGAAATGCAATATATAAGAAAGGAAAAGGCCCAAAAATCAGTATAAAATGGAAAAGGCCCGAACTGCAATAGTTAAGAAAAGGCCCAAACTTCACATATAACAGAAAGGCCCGAACTTCAGTATAAAATGAAATACCCGAACTGCAGTATAAGTGAAAAGGCTTATATTTCCTGCAGGATTAAAGTTGATATTTTGCAGCCATTGTAGTTTCCTAGTGTTATAGATGGTATGATGTATTTTATTGCTATTAAATTACTTGTATTATAGTATATATTACATTCATATATTATTACTTATATTATTTGTATATTGTATTATTATACTGAGATTCTTATTAAAAATACGATAATGAGAATAATTATATTTGTAACTGAGAAAAGAATTAATTTTGCGTTTATAAAGAATACAGTGAATTTATATTAGTTTTCTTTTTATTAAATACAAACCGGACGATTTAAGTAAAAATATTATAAATACGATAATAAGTAAATATATTTTCTATTTTTTATTTCTCATTTGTAAACTCAATTTTCTATTTTCTATTTGATACCCTTAAGATTTTTATTAAAGAATATTATAAAAATTTAAAGGTAAATGTACAATTATTGGAAATGAGGTAAAATAGGTATTTGAATTAATGAGGATAATTCTTAAAATACTCAAAATACTCAAAATATCAAAAATACTTAAAACACTTTATTTTATTGATTTTGCAGCCATTTGAAGAGTTATAGTTAATTTAGATATTTCTATGTATTCGTATAAATAAGTTATTTTCAGTTATCTTATTTTTCGTTATTTTTCAGTTTTCTTATTTTTCGTTATTAATTTTCAGTTATCAGTTTTTTTTCAAATGTTATTTTCAAATATTCTCAAATGTTATTTTCTGTAATTTATCCTCGGTATAATTTTGAATTCTCGTATAATTTTGAATCCTCGTATAATTTTGAGATTTTTAAAAGAATATTATATTTATAAAAAGAATATATCATTAATAAATGAACCATAAACATAATTATATCATTAAAAAAGAGATTGATAAAACAATATCATAAATATAAGATAGACATAAAGGTGAAAGGATGATAGTTTTAGTTTTTACTTTGTATTAAGAATAATAAATAAATTCAATAATACCCTTATTACCTTATTACTCTTATTACCTTTAAAAGGAAAACATATTACAAGTGAATTAATATGATATGTTATAAAAGAGAAATTAAATTAAAAAAGATTAAAGTATACTCATAATAAAAATCGTTAAATTAAGGATAAAAATAGCATTTATTATGAGTAATAAGAGAAAAAGAACACTATAAATAGTATATACACTACATAGTATATAATTTCATTCATCTCATAATTACTTAATTACTTACTAGTACTACGATTCATATTAAACATATATGAAACAAATCTTAAACTAGTATATTACTATTACATCTTTACATCTTACGATTCTTACTCTATTCACTTTCTTATAATATTTATTAACCATCTACATGCATCCACAATCAGGATTAAAGGACTAGTACTAGAATAGTACTAGTAATATACTAGTAATATATTACTAGTATAATAATTTTACTAGTATTATAATATTACTAGTAATATTCTAGTACTTAACATTTTTTTTAGTACTTAACAATTTTAGTACTTAACAATTTTTAGTACTATAAAATTACTAGTAATATTTTTACTAGTAATATATTTATACTAGTAATACTAGTAATACTACTAGTATTACACCACCACACAACACACGGGCTCCTTCTCGACGCTCTTCATCTGACGATGGGTCTGGAACCGTGAAGGCTCTGTTTGTTTCCAGAGACTCGGTATAAGGGCATCATAATGCTCCATGGTATAATTAAGGATCATCAAACAAGCATTGTGGGCCAGCATTCTCTCCATACTAAGGGTTTCTCTTAATCTCAGCGTGAGCATTTGAATCCGTTTGAGTTTCATTTGTGAAATCCGAAGACTGAGCTCCTTCTGTTTGTCTGTCATGGTGTTAATTGAAATCCTTGAATTCCTTTAAATCTGAATCCTTAAATCTGAAATCCTTAAATCTTTTGTTTAAATGTGTAGATGGATTTCCCGATTTGGATGTGTCACAAAAAGGCGAGTAAATTTAATTTAGATAAAGAAAATTAATACTATAAATATTATAAGGAAGAAAAAGAGAGAATAAAGAAAAAAGAATAGAGAGGAAAAAGAGAGAATAAAGAAAAAAGAATAAAGAGAATATAAAGAGTAAAAAGAGAGAATAAAAAGAGAGAATAAAAAAGTATAAAGAGTAGAGAATAAATAAGAATGTAAGGAATATAAAAGACTATAAAGACTATAGATACTATAAATACTATAAAGGAGAATTGGATATTTACAAGTTTTTCATATAAATAGGAGATCTATAGATTTTTGAGAAATCGTTTTTTGTTCTTTTTTTATTCTTGGATTATTCTTTTTTCTTGTTTTCTGATTTATATTGAGAATGTAAAGAAAAGAGAAAAGGAGAAAAAGGAGAAAAAAGTAAAAGAATATAAAGATTAAAGAATATAAGGAATAAAAAGAATATAAATAAAGAATACAAAGTAAAAAGAGTAAAAAAAGTATAAGGGCTATAGAAAGAGAAAAAAAGTATAAGTAATATAAGGAATAATATAAAAAAGGAATAGTAAAAAAAGAATAAAAAGAGAATAAAAAGTGGAAAGAAAAAAGAGTTGAGAATAAAAAGAGTAAAAAAAGTATAAAGAATAAAAATCCATAAATACTCTCAAGAATAAAAGAGTGGAAAGTGTATAATAAATGGTATATTATAAAAAGAACATACTATACACTATTAAAAGATCGCTATACAATTTCCAAGGTAGATCAGTAAACTCATATCTAAACCTTATTCAGTCCCTTTTACATGGTACCATACACTCTACTATACTAATGGTACTACTAGTAACTCGGTAAAATGTACCGTATCCTTTTTATGTCCTGTATATTACACCGAGAATCTTATTCATAAAAGTGATCCGTCTCTTTTTTATTATCAGTAAATTATCGCGGTTTCAGTAAATTTAACTTATTTCTAGAAACTTCTTAAGAAAAACTAGAACGTAGTGAGAAAATTAAAACTAGAACGTAGCGAGGAGTTTTTTTAGGGAGAAAAAAACGAGCGTAGCTCGTTGTTCGTAGTTTTTTTTAGTGAGAAAATAAGGAGCGTAGTATTTTTTAGGGAGAGAGCAACGAGCGTAGCTCGTTGTTCGTAGTTTTTTTAGGGAGAAAAAAACGAGCGTAGTTTTAATTTAGGGAGAACAACGAGCGTAGCTCGTTGTTCGTTTTTTTTTAGTGAGAAAACTCCTCGCTACGCTCGTAGTTTTTTCAAGAAATCCTCGCTACGCTCGTATTTCTTGCTCGTAGTTTTTCAAGAAATCCTCGCTACGCTCGGATTTCGTAACTCCTCGCTACGCTCGGAGTTACCACCACCACAACAAAACCACCCCCCCCGCTATCACCCCCCCCAAAATCATCCCATCCCTCCTCCTCCTCTTATTAATCCTCAGAATCACCACATTTATCCCCGGAATCTGCAGAATACTCCCCATAATCCTCAGCTGTGCACCCTCCAAATACTGTCTCTGATTAACCAACTCATCTCTCGTAGCATACGCTTGTTCTAACAATCTATCAGCAAACAGATTAGCGTTATTTACACGTGCGTTTTCGTCCAATATATAATCATCCGCGTTAACAGAATTCCTTTTATGAGCAGTAATATCCAGCTGGACCGAGGAAAGAAGATCCAGGCGGGATTGTTCTTCCGCCATTCGATTTCTGATCAGTAGAAAAGAACGTGTATGGTCCGAGAGAATTTCCTGGTGGCGGCTCAATTGTTGAGTTTTCCCTGCTGTCACTGTGGCGGCGGCGGATTCGTAGGTTCGGTTGAGCTGGGCAAGGAGGTCTCTACGGCGGTCAATCAAGGCCTGGATGACATCGGATGTTGCAGGGTTCTCGAATCGGGCGAGTTCCCGTTCCGTTTGCTTTTCTAGCTGGAGAATCTGGCTTCTTAGCTGGGAAAATGACATGGTGTTGTAAAAAGAGAAGGTGTAGTGAGAAAATATGGGGAAAATAGTGAAATAGGGAGAAAAAAGGAGAGAGGAATAGTGAAATAGGGAGAAAAAGTAGGGAGAAGTAGTGAGAATAGTGAGAAAAAAGAGAGAAAATAGGCAGAAATAGGGAGAATAGGGAGAAAAGATAAGGAAAATAGTGAGAAATGAGGGAAATGGTAGATAAAATAGGCAGAAAAAAGGGGAAGTAGGGAGAGAAAGGTGAGAAAAAAGGGGAGAAAATAAGGAGGATAGATAAAATAGGAGGAAATAGTGAGAAAAAAGGGGAAGTAGGGAGAGAAAAGGGGAGAAAAAAGGGGAAGTAGGCAGAGAAAAGATAAGGAGAAAAAAGGGGAAGTAGGCAGAGAAAAGATAAGGAGAATAGGGAGAGATAGGCAGAAAAAAGGGAAGAAATAAGAAGAATAGTGAGAAATAGAGAAAGAAAATGAAAAAGAGAGAAATTGAGAATAGTGAGGAAGAGAGAAAATAGGCAGAAAAAGAGAGAGGAATACGGAGAATAGTGTGAACTAGGGAGAAATAGGTAGAAGATAGAGAAATAGGAGGGAAATAGAGAGTAAAAGAAAATGATACTATATTTTATGTATCAAGATATGACATCTTTCTATATTTTGGAGCATCTTTAGCGCCGTTACTTGTAATAAGTGAATAGGGGAAATAAATAGAGAAAGAGAAAATAGGCAAAAATAGGGAGAGAGAAAACAGGGAAAATAGGTGAGAAGTAGGGAGAATAGGGAGAGAGAAAATAGTGAGAAAATAGGGAGAAATAGGGAGAAAGGGAGAAAAAATAGGGAGATAGAGAAAAGTGAGCAATAGGGAAAATAGAGAAAATAGATCTCTCATACTGTTGCAGTTCGGGCCTTTTCTTAAATATTGCATTTCGGGCCTTTTCTTAACTATTGCAGTTCGGGCCTTTCTTAACTATTGCAGTTCGGGCCTTTTCTTAACTATTGCAGTTCGGGCCTTTTCCCTCTTAAATGAGAAAAAGAGAAATTGAGAAATAGAGAAAATAGCGAGAAATAGCGAAATAGCGAGAATTATGAGAAAAATAGCGAGAAAAGGTACAAGAAATAGAGAAATAGGTACAAGATAGATCAACCAATAAACCTTCAGTAGTAGGAGAATAACAATAAAAGAATAGTAGAACGTACAAGTAACTAAATAACTAAATACTCATAACTAATAACTAAATAACTTCATAACTAAATGCTTATAACTTTATAACTTCATAACTAAATAAATACTCACAACTAAATAAATACTCATAATAAATAACCTCACAAACCTTTTTTTCTCACTCCCTATTTTCCAGCCAATCAAAAAAAGCAAATTCTGCTTAGTCATCATAAAAAACATCACCAAAAAAACATCACCAAAAAAACACCACCAAAATTATCATCACCAAATTTACCGCCAAAAATTATCACCACCAAAGTTATTCACCACCATGCCACTTCGATCTATCCAACCACAACCCCTTTCTGAGATCCCTGATTCCCCTCTTCCCACCTCCTCCACCCCCTTCAAGATCCAAAAGTACTCAGCCTACATCTTTGGTTCCTTCCTAGGAATCCATCTCACCTCGGTAATCATAGTACCCTTACTCGCTCCCTCCATCAAAGACCAAGTATTTGAAATGGCGCGCGCTCTTTACCACCAACCGCCTATAGAAGCCACGATCTTAGGGGCCAGCGCGGTGCACGTGGCGGCAGGAATCTACAAGAGATGGAAAAAACCCTCCAGTGCTCGCCCTACGGGAGAAGCAGACCCAGCGATAGGCCTAGGGGGAATCACCAGTGTCTTCGGCCTAGGGTACCAGAAATCCGCCGTGTCCACGTACTTCCCTGGGCTCACGCCGCTATCTCTCTCTGGGTATTTGCTCGTGCCGTTGCTCTCCTACCACTATTATAAGTTCCGGTACGGGGTTTTCGGTGATTCCTCGCTATTGACCTTGGGTTTTGTCTCGGTATATATGAGGAGCTGGGGCCGTGCGGCGGCGTTGTGGGGGCTTTTGGTGGCGGGAAGTTACCACTGGGTCGCTGGGGCGCTTAGATTTAGCGAGAAATATTCGCGCGGCTGGGAAGCAATGATGGAAAAGGTGGATGATGTGGGATCTGTAAATATGAAATGTAATTC